>JASDQU011101669.1:5980-30130 GCA_032191745.1 Picea mariana
TGATGCCATATGACAATCGAAACTGCTAGCTGACACAGAGATCTCGTCCCTGGCGAAGCCACCCAATGTTGTATGGTTGCAGGTGTGGTGTTGTCGACAATCCCAACTGTTTGACGACCTCTACTGAGATGAGGTTCTTCTGGCTTCTGCTATAAACAATAAAATGTAGAGGGGTCCCCTTCACCCACATCTGTGAATGAAAAAGGCGCGCCCCCTCTTCAGGATCTATTGGTTCTTCTGGTTGAATTGTTGCGGTCGCGACAATAGCAATGGGGTCTGTGTCGATGATCTATCTTTTACCAGTATTTTCAGAATTAGATTATGAATCAGGGTTCGGCTCCTTGTCTTTGATCTCGGCCACCAATGACTATTTTGAGCAACATTCATCGGTGTTGTGCTAGGGGATTTTGTGGGAATCACACCATTTTTCGGTGTCCTTCTTTGTCTTCCTGTGACCCTTCTTTTCTTGTTGCTCTGACTGGTTTTCGAGAGACTGTTTGTTAGGGCCATCTTTATCATACTTTGGTTGTTGCAGATTCGCAAACCCAAATTCCCGTTTGTTCTGATGCTTAAATTTCTTCTCGATTTTAACAACATATCGATAAGCAACACCGAGTGATGAGATGTCCAGGAAATCCATTTCAGTTTGGATGTATCTGTGTAGAGCCCCACGGTATTTCAAAACCAAATGTCATTCGAAGTCTTTGATACCCAGCTTGGTGCGTAAGGTATGGAAGGTATTAGTGAAATCTGGAACTGCTTGGCCCCTCTCTTACCGCAGTGTGGTCCATCTCATGTATTGGTCCTCATAGTTGCCAACAACGTAATATTGTTCCTTTACTGCATCCACAAAAAAATCCCAAGTGGGCTCGGCCCCATATATTCCAGAATCCTCCATGGAACTTTGCTCCAAGTAAGTTTCCCACCAATTTTTGACATGGGGGAGAGCCTTAAGGAGTGCGAAGGTGATATTTTCCCTGTCGGAAAAATTATGAACAGAGAAATAACCTTCTAGCCGATTTAACCATTTTTCTAAGGCATCCACATCTATCTATCCTTCAAATATGGGAATATAAAAATTAACTTGTACCTTGAAAGGAGAGGTACTTCCAAAGTGGTTGCTTGATGAAGAAGTGTTTGTGGTTATCGAAAGGCATTGAAGGATGTGGGTAAAATTCTCCATCATTTCGTCCTTCTGTCGCGTGAGAGCTTGCTCAAGCAACAGATTAATAGAATCGTATGCTCTGTCTTTTTTCTTTTCTTCCACCATGGAGGGTTTCTTGGACATGCAAGAGCGATTGTCTTCAAGAGATAAAATCTCAAGACCCAACTTCCTATACACGTACCTCGTCGGGGACATGCACTGAAAAACGATCAAGAGCAACTTGCTCTGATACCACTCATCCAGATTATTTTCGGCATGAAATGAGAGTGGAGATATAATAAAGCAATGTATAGAGATATCTCAGATATCCAATAATATAATAGAAATGTATCAGAGATGCAACCATAAACATAGAGATACAATAATACACAATTTTCTATTAATGAGCGAAAATGTACAAAGATTGTAAAAATACAGAGTGAAAGACTCACTAGAATGGTGGAAACTTATCTCTGAGAAAGATATGTCCGCTACTCGCATTCTCAAGAAGGTGATTTTACAATGAGGCTCCAAAGGCCTTTTTATCATAAAGAAAATCCAAAACCCTAACCCCGAAAGATGAAAAGCCAATAGTTTTGTGGACCCTGTTTTGGGTAGTTTGGTGTATCAACTTAACGGGGCGTAACTTTGGCATACGATCTCCGTTTGGGGCGCACGATAGCTCGTTGGAAAGGTATCATTGAGGATATTCATTTAGGGGTCTCAATCATAGCGTTCAACTAGAAATTAGAAGCTCGATCCCAAAAAACCTTCATTTAGGCCCTCAAAATGGCCCCGAAAGTTAAAAACCGCTAAAAATAGTAAATTACCAAAATTGCTAGAAAACTGTTTTGAGCCAATTCGAAAAGGTGGGTGGCCACCGATATCCACCTGGATTAGGAATATTTTCAGGTGTAGATGGTTCCATAGGACCAAGAGGATAGTAGATAGATAGGTGAGAAAGTACAAGGCAAGACAGATTGTCAAAGGACTTCGACATATCCATCTAGATTTCCACATCTTCAATAGATCCATCCATATTTCTACATCTTCAACATAATCTTCATCGAGAATAACCTTGCACATTTGTGAGGTCTCTTTGGAGTGAAGGACACAACTTATTAGTGGTTGTCTTTCTATCCTTCTTCATTTTTTATGCATTGTACTTTAAGGGTTTTTTCCCCGTGAGGTTTTCTCTCTTTCCTCACTTTTTCAGTGTTCATTCATGTAGATGTGTTGTAAAATAGGTACCTAACATGGCCTTGTAGCTGGGATCCATTCTTCAGTACACTCTAGTAGTGTTCAGGGGGGGGGGGGTGTTGGATATATTACACACTTACACACTCACTTTTTTCTAAGTTTTAGCTAAGAATATTCTCTTGAGAATATTCCCCTACAAAATAGGGCACTCCTAAAAATTAGGGCGCTTCCTATAAAATAGGTTGCATTATCACTTCAGTTAGGACTTTAGTTCAAACTCGGTTGCCTTAGTTGACTAGTGGAATACCACTCATTGATCTATTTACTATATTTTAGGTCATGAGCACGTACTTCATTTGCATGAGTGTGCTACTCTTGGTCTCCACGTTTGTCACTCAGTTAAATTGTTTCCTCTTAAATAGTTAACCAAGACTAGCTAGTAGTTGACTCTCGTTAGATCACTCTTATGGCGCATGTACTCCAAGGTATTGGCACGTTGCTTCTCTGGGATTATATATTATCATGTGTATTACTCATTCATTATGTTATGTTAATATATTTTCTCATTATTCTCTCTCTCTCTCTCTCAATTCTCTTGCAAGTTTTATGTGATTTTCTCTAGCTAGTTTCTTTGTGAATGGTCTTAGGGTTTTCACCCAAACTTCACAAATAAGATCCTGAGAGGATTTCATGAATAAGTATAGGGTAGCCTTGAAAGGTAGAGCTTCTCTAACTAAATTTTGTCCCATAAGGAGAGTATCATTCACAATTTGTAAGTGAGACAAGGGGTCAACTCTAGGGTGAAGGGGTATCCCTTTGATGGTTCCATTGGATAGAGTAGACTTGATAAACCCACCCAACACTTCGACCATAATGATATAGAGAATAGGGGAGAAATGATTACCCTAACATATACCAAGAGAAGTATTGAAGGTTAAAGGAGGGGAATCCTTGACAATAATAGAGAAGAAGGTTGAGGACAACAAATTCTTGATCCAAAGGATCCAATCATTGCATAAACCAAAGGCTACCAACATTCTATGGATAAAGGTCCAATTAAGGCAGTCATAAGCTTTAGACATGTCAAACTCGATCAACATCCTTGGTTTCCTACTCACTTTGAGTGAGTGGATGGACTGATGAGAAAGAATGATGCCATCAAGAATCCAACATCCTTCCACAAATCCCCCCTATTCGGGGAAGATGATTTTATTCATGATAGGATTTAACCTATTAGAAATAACTTTAGTAATAATTTTATAAATGACATTGCACGAAGAGATGGGTCTAAACTTATCTACCATACTCACCCTGCGCTCATTTGTGATCAAGGAGATGAAGGTTATGTTGAAATCTTGGAGAATAGTGCTAGAAGTGTGGGATTCTTCGACGACCTCTCAAATGTCTTTACCGATGATCCAAGATCTTTTCATCGAATTGAATTATAAAGAATTGTATTAAATGAGCATAAATTAAAGTGCACCATAACGAAGGAAAATCTCATTAATGAAGAGACATAAGCATCAAATTTGAACACAAAAACTTGATAATGGAGTTCGTCCCTAGTGGACTACGTCTTCGGGTCCTCCTCTCAAATGGGTAATCCTTTTTATTAACTCAATCAAAGAATTTGGAAAAATAAATAAGTTTACCTCATTCTGGAATTAAGTTGCATAAGATTTGCTCAGATCATAAAACAAACATCACCATTGAATTCATGGCATTGAATTACCCAAAAATGTTTGTCTCCATGCCTCAATCCGACTCTGGCACTCCCAGGCCCATGAGAAATCTCGTCTCGGTTTCCATGCCTGCAACCTGCAATTAATTCACTGTACTTTGTCTCAAAAAACGTGCTTAGTCGTACCATCGAGTGTCCTCCTCCCGTCTGTGGGAAAAATCAACATTTAAATTAAATGTCGGGCAGACTAACGAACGAAGCCATTTGGCTCAACAGTTGGTGGATGCTATGTAAGGTGTTTGGTTAGGGGGAGGTCCCAGGGTCGAGCCCATCGACCTTCCCTTTTGGGCTTGTAGTTATAACAATATATATATGGTTTTAACCACCACCAAGTTTGGAGTTATCTTTTAGATTTGTCGGAGTTGGAAGGTTGACCACCATATTTGGTGGGCCTTTTATTTTTATTCTTGAAGATTCGGTTAGGGGCCCTCATTGGGCATGTTAGCACCATGTTTTCATAGCTAAGGTTATAGTTTTGTCAACATATTGCAAAGTCATGCATGTTAGCATCCATATTGTTTTTATGACTGACTGCATCTAACATCTCCAAGGGTCAGTTTCAAAAGGAAGCTTATCATTTATTAGTTCCATTTCCATTTGCAACTGCGCGCTGCAAAATTTGCTATGCCCTGCGTAGAGCACTTCACCGCGCAAAGGATTCTGTCGCACAACAGATTTCATTGCACATAGGATGTTATCGCGCATAGGGTGTTCTTGCGCAGTGGATTCTGTCGCGCAGAGGATGTCGTCGCGCAATGGATTTTCCTGCGCACAGGCTACAAGTCACACTGCAAAAATGAATGGTTTAGTGGTCAACTTCAAGATCAATTTATGACTAATTGGAGAGGAATTTTGAAAATCCCTGAGAGGTTTTTGTCAAGGAAAAACAAAATAATAAAAGCCTCTCTCATATTTGCAAAATCTATCCCGGATTGGGATATTTGAAGGAATCTTTGAGCTTTATTTTTTAGCTTTCATGATTTCCTGTCCGAGACATGTTTTTGCGACACGTATTCCAAATAGATGGAGATGAATTTAAAGAAATTGAGAGAGTTTTTTCTTTATAACGAGTGTAACTATAAAAACCTCTCCCAGTTTCTAAAAATATTTTTTTATCAGTGAGATACAATGGCATCATTAACGCCTATTTTCCCAATTTTCTGCACATTCTGTTGTGTTTTTGCTATAGGTCACTGTTGCGTAGCATACTTGCTGTGCACGGACGACGGAGTGTCCAGAAGTGAAAATGATGACTTATCACAACAATAGGGTTGAATTTTGATCATGATCAATGATTGTAAATAATATCTCGGTTACGATTATGATTTGGAAAAGTCATATTTTCTATTTTTAGTGAATCCGTTGAAGTTATTATTCTCTTTCAAAGAAAACGGATCCATGATTCCAGGAGAGAGTAGCTCGACCTTAATGGTCAAGGGTGACATTAGTTTTCTATATATGGGTATCTTTTTCATGTAAAAGGGGTTGGTTGGCAAATGTGGTAGACAACAACTATTGTATGTAATCTGAGTTTTGATCGGAATTTAATGCAGAGGTCATGTAGCTTGACGATAGGATTCTAGTTGTAACAGTTGGATGTATTGTGCTTCTTTCTTTATGTATGCGATTTCCTATTATATTTATTTCATATCTCTTTCTGTCTATTTCAGAACGAATTATTGAACCTGTGGATTCGCTATACAACACCCCTTGTTCGCGCCACTTAGAAAAAACTTTTTCCTCTAAAGCTAACTTTGAATTCGTCCACAACGACGCTCCTGAGTTACTTCCTGTAATTTCTCCCACCACACACTACGGTTTTACACTAAAGGTTGTTGCTCGCCTAGACTTATCCTCTCGAGTTTAGTCACCGAGTCATTTTTCACATCCCTTCCTCAGACCAACTCCATAGCCCAAGTCTTACTTTCCTGTGCTAATATAACTAGAACCCATCAAATCATAGGTGTTAAATCTAGCCATTGTTTTCAAAGTCATATCCTACGCGGAGACCACGCCATTTTCGAGAGAGCCCTCTCCAAATCCAAAAGGCTAATTTTGGGTCTCAAAGTTGGTTGAAAAAGTTACCCTCGTCATCTATTTAATCAAATGAACAAATTTACATAGTGCTAACATTCTGGTGCCGTTGTCGGGGATGAAATTGAATGAAACTTTCCCCGGGAAGAACGACATCGTTTCAGTTCTAAGGTCTGAAAGCAACAGACACCTAGGCACATATTGGTTGTATTTCTGCTCTGGCGACTCCACACATCAGAAAATTAGTTGAAGGTGATTCCACTGGCAGAAGAATCCTGATATAAAGTTTTCATGGCGACTCCAATCAAGCTTCAAATGTGATTCAAAGACTCCACTGGAGAATGAGACCTGTTGACAGAGATATGGAAGAGAGGTATGGAAAAATAAGGTACTCGAGCTTAAGTTTAGTTCAAGAAGTACTTTTTTGTTTTATCAATATCTTCTTGGCCTTTCCTGAGTTTTTCAAAAGGATATTTCTTCACTTACTGCATTCAAATGAATCCCAGAGATCTACCCTTGTATATCCTTCATTGCAAACTGTAGGTATACCTCCTTCTTGTATAACCGATATTCACCAAGCTCCTTCCTCTGAACCATATGATGATCATGATAATTCTTGTGATCTTAATGAAACCAAAGTTGAGCTTGTACCTTCTGTTCTTAATCATGTACCCTCCAAGATTCAAGAAAGATAGAGTCCTCTTAAATTTCCTTCCATCCTTCACGACTTTTCTCTGAAACATTATAAGTATCTTCCTAGGTTCAATGGAGAGCTTGATGGACAATCAATTGAAAAACATATTCAAGTCTTTGAGCATTTCATAGACCTTTTTGAGATCGAACATGATGATGTGTCTATGAGGGCATTTTCTCAGTCCTTACAAGCAGATGCCAAAGCATGGTTTAGACATTTGCAACCTCATTCGATTAGCTCGTGGGATGAACTGAGGCAAGCTTTCCATAGTTTTTGGGGTGAGAGAAAGTCATGGGATCTACTTCTTTCAGATTTTTATGCCATGAGAAGAATGAAATGTGAAACCATCTCAAATTTCAGTAGGAGGTTTGCTAGTCTTTATTATAAACTACCTAAAGAAGTCCAACCTCCTGAAGCTGCTTCCATGCTCCATTATGCAACAACATTTCAATCAGACTTATCTTTTCTTTTGATGGAGAGGAAGTCTATGTCTTTGCAAAAAATGTTCAACAATGCTCATGAAGTTGAAGAGAATATTCAAGCATGTAAGGAGCTACAAAATCAGATTTTGGATGAGAAGTTGAAAGCTAAAGAACATATGATTGTGCATAAACAAGAAGCTGATTTACATCCAGATCTTTGTCATCATGAGAAAGAAACTGATTGTTTTATGTATTCATTTGTAGACAGTCAAGAAAATAAATTTGCAAATCAGGTTTTTGAAGAGAAGATTGATGTCCCAAGATTTTTCTTGTTAGATGACATTGCAAATGTTGTTGATTTGCATATATATATGATGAATATGATGATGGCTAAGATGTTGATATCCTAGAACAACCAGTTGCACGTTCTCTACCAGAAAATGTTCCTTTTCAAAAATATAATGAGAGCAATCAACCTACATATCACAGTTACAAAGAAGAATATGAAGAAAGTATTGAATCAGTTGAAGGAAATTCTTTACCTTTATGTTTTGCTTCGTTTAAATTGTTGAAAGAAAATTTAAATCTCATCACTGAGGCAGGGGAATGTGTGTTGATGCAAAATCACACCGATTCATGGGAAACAATTCACAATAAATTGCAACAATCTTCTCATGTGTTCGATGACCTTGTTACTTGTTATGTAGGAGGTCTTGCCAGTTCAAAATTGCTGCCATTGGTCGAAGATGAAAATGAAAATGAGTATGTTCAACAATCCAAAGAAATTGAAAAATGTGCATATGACAGTAGTGAAGAAAATAAAGAGGGTTTTAAATTAGGCGAAAGAACCTTGCCATTGTGTTTTGCTTCTTTCAAATTGCTAAAGCAAAATGTTTATAATGTTTAAAATAAAAAATCCTACAGGCATGATGTTGAATATGAAGAAAGCAGTGGACTTGCAAATGAAAATTGTCTTCCATTATGTTTTTCTTCCTTTGATTTGTTGAAATTAGATCATGAGATAACAGAGGAAGCAGTGAAGTCCGATTGCATTCACAATGACATTGTTTTACATGAGAAAATTGTTATCAATGAAGAGGACCAACAACCTTCTCATACTTTTAATGACCCTGTTGTCGATTACATGGAAAGTTGTTTCATTTCAAATTTGCATCCTGTGATCAAACCAACTTGGAAATAAATATGATCATAAATCAACATCATTGTTAGATATGGATTGCTTACCACTAGGGGTTTCATTTCAGCCAACACTGTCTTCTGATTCAAAAGATTATTATTTCTAGCAGTCTCAACATATTTTTCAACCTTTTTGTGGTAATCAACAGGTTGAATTACATGAAAACAAGGATGCAGTGGAAGGGGTGAAACATGATTTTTTTTTATGCATGTATTGGAGGGTCCATTTGCAGTTTTGTTGGAGGCGGTAAACAACCCCAATGTTTTTAATTTTTTGAGATTGGAATTTATAGATAAATTTTTGAACGAATTAATGATAAACAAACTTTGGAGCAAGAATGTGCAAAGAAACCAAAAACTGGATAAAGTTCTTGCATGGTTGCATTGAAATTTTGATTTCACTTGATTAACATCTTTTTCAGCAGTTAGGGTAGGTAGGAGTGCAAATAAGCTCGGTACTGCGAGCATTTCTTTTAGCAATCTACAGTTTTCATTTTCAACTTAGTTTCAGATTTTAGTTTGAAGCATATACAGTTTTGGGTTTTCAGTGGATGCAGGTTACAAGTTACAGTTGGAAAGTTGATTTTGGGAGAAGCCCAATGGGTAGGCACCTGGTCTACTGTTCTTTGCTACCTCACGGGGAGGATAACATCCCCGTTGGAGCCAACTGTTAGCACCATGTTTTTCATAGCTAAGGTTTTAGGTTTGTCAACAATTTGCAAAGTCATGCATGTTAGCACCCATATTGTTTTTATCACTGGTTGCATCTAACATCTGCAAGGGTTAGTTTCAAAAGGAAGCTTATCATTTATTTGTTCCATTTCCATTTGCAACTGCGCGCTGCAAAATTTGCTACGCGCTGCACAGAGCACTTCACTGCACAAAGGATTCTGTTGCGCATAGGAAGTTGTCGCGCATAGGGAGCTGTCGTGCAATACATTCTGTCGCACAGTGGATTTTTCTGCGCACAGGCTACAGGTCGCATTGCGAAAATGACTAGTTTAGTGGTCAACTTCAAGATCAATTTATGACCAACTGGAGAGGAATTTTGAAAATCCCCGAGACATTTTTGTCGAGGACAAAACAAATAATAAAAACCTCTCTCATATTTGAAAAATGTGTCTCGGAATGGGAGATTCGAAGGAATATTTGAGCCCTATTTTTCACCTTTCATGATTTCCTGTCCGAGACATGTTTTTGCAAGACATATTCTGGCCATATGGAGATGAATTTAAAGAAACAAAGAGAGGTTTTTATTTATAACGAGCGTAAATACAAAAACCTTTCTTAGTTTCTAAAAATAGTTTTTTATCAGTGATATACAATGGCATCTTTAACGCCCATTTTCCCAGTTTGTTGCGCATTTCGCTACGTTTTTGTTGTAGGTTACTGTTGCGTAGTAGACTTGCTGTGCAGGGATGACAGAGTGTCCATAAGTGAAAATGATGACTTATCACAACAACAGGGTCGAATTTTGATCATCATCAATGATTGTAAAGAGTATCTTGGTTACGATTATGATTTGGAAAAGTTGGGTTTTCTATTTTTAGTGAATCCATTGAAGTTATTATTCTCTTTCAAAGAAAACAGATCCATGATTCCAGGAGAGAGTAGATTGACCCTAACAGTCAAGGGTGACATTAGTTTTCTATATATGGGGATCATTTCATATAAAATGGGTTGGTTGGAAAATGTGGTAGACAACAACTAATGTATGTAATCTGAGTTTTGATCGAAATTTAATGCAAAGGTCTTGTAGCTTGACGATAAGATTCTAGTTGTAACAATTGGATGTATTGTGCTTCTTTCTTTGCGTATGTGCTTTCCTGTTATATTTATTTCATATCTATTTCTGTCTATTTTGGAACGAATTATCGAACCTGCATATTCGTTGTACAATGCCCCTTGTTCACGCCACTTAGACAAAATGTTTTCCTTTAAAGCTAACTTCAAATTTGTCCACAGCGGCACTCCTGAGTTACTTCCTGTAATTTCTCCCACCACACACTATGGTTTTACACTGAAGGTTGTTGCTCACCTAGCCTTATCCTCTCAAGTTCATTCACTGAGTCATTTGTCCCATCTCTTCCTCAGACAGACTCCATAGCCCAAGTCTTACTTTCCTGCACCAATATAACCAGAACCCATCATATCATAGGTGTTAAATCTAGCCATTGTTTTCAAAGTCATATCCTGCACAGAGACCAAGACATTTTCGAGAGAGCCCTCTCCAGATCTGAAAGGCTAGTTTTGGGTCTCAAAGTTGGTTGAAAAAGTTACCTTCGTCGTCTATTTAATCAGCCGAACAGATTTACAGAGTGCTAACAGGGCATTTGCCCATTGCCACATGGTAGCCAACCATTGGCCCACGTCATTCACCTGTATAATCACCCTGCCACATCACCTGTCTGCCACGCTAGCATGCCATGTCCCGTACCATCTGCCACATGGATGTACGAACTGCCACATGGTATTTCCTCATTGGTCCACATGTTGACTGGAAAATGCCAAAAATCAGTGGTAGGTGGCAGCCTTTGGTGTTGCCATGTCACCATGTTGATGTCATCATGACATGTGTCATCCTCTGCATGTTCCACGTACACTGTATGGATGATGATGTCATCTATACTGATGCTGACCTCAATAGTATGGATGTAGACTCATCCCTGCTAATTGGGATAGGTTGACCAAAACTTTGACCGTGAATATCTTTTGATCCATAACTCTGTTTGACGAGTCGTTTACATTGTTGGAAAGCTTGTGACGCGCTATTCGCGATGATGCCAATTTCACAGAGTTTTGAGGAATTTAAATATTTTCCCTTTCTCTATCTACTAAGGCCATTCTGAGCTTCTTGAGTTGCTTCTGTGAATTTTGAGTTGTCCTTAGTCTTCTTTGGATCCTTTTTGGATCACGCCTTCCCACTAAGATCTTTTTGGACCACCAAAATATTTAATCAATCAACAGATAGGTGAGGGAAGAATTCCCTCAACTTGTCCTTCTCAATCCACTTTGCCTTGCTTGGATGTGTGTCATTTAAGCCTACTCGAAGATAATCAACATCACCCCTGCGTGAAGTCCTCATCCTTATGTCTAGGATGATATATTCCTTTAACTCATCCAAGTACTCAGGAGAAAACTCATCAACTGAAGGTATTGAAACTTACTCAACCTGATCCATGATCATGGGAGGCTAAAAAAGTTTCAGGTTCTCCACATTTACAACTGAGTAGATATGCATATAAGGTGGAAGATCCAGACAAAGTCCTCATCCTTATGTCTAGGATGATATATTCCTTTAACTCATCCAAGTACTCAGGAGAAAACTCATCAACTGNATAAGGTGGAAGATCCAGACAAAAAACATTGGTACCACTTTTCTCCAAAATAATGAAGGGTCCATAACATATGGCCTTGAGTTTCTTGCCTTCACCCTTCAATATTTTCTTGTTGTTGTGAAGCCATATCTGGTCTCCAACCTGGAACTGATGATCAACCCTGTGTTTGTGATGTCGAGCCTTATACTTTGCTTGACTTTTCTCCAACTGTTCCTTAACTGCTTGATGTACCTGTTGGATCCTCTGAATGAACTTACAGGCTCTATCTTCATTTGAATCGACATCTCTCCCATACATCAAGTCCAAAGGAAGATTAGGAAAATACCTAAAACATGTCTGAAAAGGTGAACACTGAGTGGAGGAATGTAAGGCTCGGTTGTAAGCATGTTGTACATAGGGTATATGTTCATCCCATAATTTGGGATGCTTACCGCAGTAGTCTCAAAGCAAAATTACCACTATTCGGTTAACAACCTCTGTTTGTCCGTCAATTTGTGGATGGAAAGTAGTGCTCCTCTTCAACTTGGTGTCCATCATTCTCCACAAACTTGTCCAAAAATCCCCAAGGAATCGAGTATCTTGATCCGAGATAATGGATGTGGGTAACCCAAAGTGAACCCAAACATACTGAAAGAAGAGATTAGCAGTCTTCTCAACAGTGATAGGATTTTTACATGGCATTAAGATACACATCTTGTTGAACCTATCCACTACAACATACAAATAGTCATGACCCCTTTTCAACATTGGTAAACTCGATAGAAAATCCATGGAGATACTTTCCCATGGATGGGATGGAACAGGCAGTGGTGAGTATAGCCCCAATTTTGTATTAGTGGGCTTACAAGTAGAACACGTCACACACCCCTTTACATATTTAGTTACAATTGCTTTCATCTTAGGCCAATAACAAAACCTGTACAGATGACCCATAGTTTTTCCTACCCCAAAATGCCCAGACACAAGAGAAGTCTGAGCTTCTCGTATTACATGGACTCGTTCACTTGTAGGAATACATAGTCTTCCAAGATGGTAGAGTAGTTTTCCCTGCAGACAATAGTTCTCTACCTGTGCACCATGGGTTAGCTTCTCATATACTTATTTAAAATCTTCATCAATTGCATATTGTTCCACATATCTATCATGAGATAAAGAAGCATTCTTCAAAATAATAGAAGCAACAATAGAAGGTCTAGAAATCATATCAACTACCTTGTTACTCGTACCCTTTTTGTATTTGATTACCAAATGAAATTGTTCTAGGAAACCCATCCATCTGTAATGTCGAGATAGTTGTAGTTTGGTTTGTGATTGGAGATACTATAAGGCTTGATGATCTGTATGTATGATTGTTTCCTTCCCTAACAAGTAGTGCTTTCATTTCTTTACGCTTTGAACTAATGCATACAACTCTTTATCACATGTAGGACAATTAACAACATCTTGGTTAAAAGTTTCAGAGTGGTAACAGATAGGCTTATGATATTGCATCAATATTGCACCCATGGTGCACTCGCTGGCATCTGTCTCGATCTCAAAGGGTTGTTGGAGATTCGACAACGCTAATACTGGTGCGGTACTGATATTTTCCTTCAAAGTGTCGAAATCTTTTTCTTGCTTTCCTCCCCACTGAAAAGTGTTCTTCACACTGTTTAAGGCATGCAAAGGAGCTGCTATAAAGGAGAAGTTTGAAATGAATCTCCTCCAGTATTGGACTGCACCTAAGAATCTCTATATTTCAGTTACACTTTTGGGATCAGGCCAATTTACAGTTACATCAATATGACCTAAGTACACAAGTGCAGTCTTACCAAATTCACATTTGGACAGTTTTACATACAACTTTTCCCTTTGCAAAGTATCTAATACTTTCTTTATATGCCTTACATGTTCATCCTCAGTCCTGTTAAATATAAGAACGTCGTTTAAATATACAATCACAAAATCATCTAGAAATGGCCTAAATACATCATTCATCACACGCATGAAGGTTGTCGGAGCATTACAAAGCCCAAATGACATAAGTAACCACTCAAACAATCCCTGTTTGGTTTTAAAGGCAGTCTTCCATGCATCCTGTTCTGCAACCCTGATCTGATGGTATCCACTGCACAAATCCAACTTAGTGAAATAAACAACATTCTTTAACTAATCAAGTAAATCATATATACGAGGAAGAGGGTATCGATTTTTCACAGTGATTTTATTTAAGGCCTGGTAATCGACACACATTCGCCATGTGCCATCCTTCTTTGGCACCATCATGATCGGAGAACCACAAGGAGATGAGCTAGTCCTAATGACCCCTTGATCCAATAAGCCTTGTGCCTGCTTTTTGATCTCTGTCATCTCTACAACTGACATCCTGTACATGCCCACATTAGGATAAGGAGAATCCTACTAAAGATGTATTTCATGTTGGATTTCCCTCTTAGGAGGTAATCCATCCAATTCCTGGAAAATATCATCATACTTAGAAACAATATCAATTAATTCTTTCTTATGAGAAGGATCACATCCTTGAAAAGCGTCGGATGTTCCGACATCTTTTTCCCTTATGACCATGAGTACATATTTTTTATTAGTGTTTATGAGTCTCTTCATTTGTCCAACACTAACAAGTGTTTTGTTTACCCTCATGTTGTGGGATATAAAAATATATTCCACTCCCCCCTTAGTAAGGTGATATTTGTTCTCATGACGAAAGAAGACCGCTTTACTATCATAAAGATAAGGAGTCTTGATCACTATGCCACATATGTCAAGTGATACAACATCCAAATCCACTTCATCAATCAACTTTGAAGCAATAGAAAATATGACCCTGCATTGCTTGGTGACATTAAGTTTTTCTTTATCATACCCAACCAGGAGGATAAGGCTTTGGATGTAGTTTAGTTTCAAGACCCATCTTTTTGACAAGTGCTTCAGTTATCAAGTTTACTTGGGAACCCATATCAAACAATGTGTTTATCTTAGTGTGTTTAGATACAACTCTTATATGAAATAATTCATTCCTCTTTTTTTCATCATCATGAGATTCATTATTAGAATTTGAACTAGCATGAAGGGAATATTTACCTTGTACTCCAACCGTTGTGCTCTTTCCTTCGTCTCCTAAATCAGAACCAAGATCTTGTTGCACTGTAGCAACGTTCTTTGTCTTCACCTTTACACCGAACTACTTCGGTCTCTTCTCTGGATATAGTTTCCAACAATGTTCATCATCGTGACCACTTTTCTAACAATGAGTGCAAGATGGTTTTCCTTCTTCTCTCTTTACAATGGCGATATTTTTTTCCTTCCTTTTAAACTTCTTAAACTACTTATGTGGGATATTGGAAGGTTTCTTTGTGGGATCTTCTTGAACATGCTTTCCCCTATTCTAAAGGTGAGTGTTTTGCACACAAACTTCGTCAAGACTGGTGGGGTTAAATAATAGCAAAGTATGACGAATATAACTGTGAAGTGCGCCAACATACTTCATTAAAGTTTCATAAGAATTCAAAGGAATGTTTAATGCAAGAGATTTCTTCCTAAATTCTTCCGTGAAGCTTTGTACAGTTTGACCTTTACTTTGTCTTAAAGTCTGCCATTCCATCATTGCTTTATGTAAATAACCCAATGGATAAAATTGCTTCCTTATCGCTGATTTAAATTCCGACCATGAGGAAAGAAGATTACCACACTTACTTATTTCCTGAAGTTTGATCTCCCACCATACGAGAGCGATGCCTTCCAACCAAAGAGAAGCCAATTGCACTTTAACTTCCTCTTCATCAATATGTTGGAGACAAAAATATACTTCAACCTGTCGGATCCATTTATCTAGCTTTTCAGGATTAGCATCTCCATTAAACATAGGTAAAGCAAGTTTTACATCAAGATTTAATAATGGTTTCTTAAAATAAGCTTTATGGCTAGAATTATGAGAATGCTCAGAGGAAGAAGAGCTAGAACTTGATGGTGAAGATGGAGGCTCAAGAGGGTCTCCTCCATCCCCTTGATTCACCGAAGCATTACATCAACTTGTTTCATTTTTCTTCCCTTTCTTCTTCATCCTCTTCTCATAGTCTCCATACATTCGCTCGACCATTTCTAACATGCGATAAAAGACCAAATGGAAGTTTTTCTCCTGTTCGTCATGCTTGTCCTCTTCTGCCATTTTCTTCCTTCGGGATGCACGACCAAGTTCAGGATTGAAAGTCTTAAGAGTTCCTTCACCCTGCTTATTCTTGGGCCTAGTAAGCATTCACACTCAACAATTCAAGTTAAATATGACTGCTCTGATACCAATATGATCCAGGATCTTTTCATTGAAGTGACTTATAAAGAATTGTATTAAATGAGCATAAATTAACGTGCACCATAAAGAAGGAAAAGCTTAATAATGAAGAGACATAAGCATCAAATCTGAACACAAAAACTTGATAACGAAGTTCATCCTTGGTGGACTACGTCTCCTAGACCTGCTCTCAAATGGGTAGGCCTTTTTATCAACTCAGCAAAAAAAATTGGCAAAATACATAAGTATACCTCATTTTGAAATTAAGTTGCAGAAGATTTGCTCAGATCATAAAATAGACAACACCATTGAATTTGTGACGTCGAATTACCCAAAAATGACCATCTTCATGCCTCAATATGACTCTGGCACTCCCAGGTCCATGAGAAATCTCGTCTCGATTTCCATGCCTGCAACCTGCAATTAATTCACTGTAATTCGTCTTTAAAAACCTGCTCGGTCGTACCGTCGAGCGCCCTCATCTCGTCCGTGGGAAAATTCAACATTTAAATTAAATGTTGGGCGTAGTAACCAACATAGTCGTTTGGCTCAACGATTTGCGGATGCTATGTAAGGCGTTTGGTTAAGGGGAGGTCCCGGGGTCGAGCCTGCGGGCCTTCCCTTTTGGGCTTGTTGTTATAACAATATATATATGTGTGTGTGTGTGTGTGTGTGTGTGTGGTTTGAATCACCACCAAGTTTGGAGTTATCGTTTAGATTTGTTGGAGTTGGAAGGTTGGCCACCAAATTTGGTGAGCCTTTTTTTATTTTTGAAAATTCAGTTATGGGCCCTCATCGGGCATTTGCCCACTGCGACGTGGCAACCCATGAATGGGCCACGTGGAAACCAACCATTGGCCCACACCATTCATCTATACAGTCACCTTGCCACATCACATGTCTACCACGTCAGCTTGCCATGTGATCCTGCCACACTAGCTTGCCACGTGGTTGTACAGACTACCACGTGGCACTTGCTCATTGGTCCACATGTTGACTGGAAAATGCCAAAAATGAGTGACACGTGGAATCCTTTGGTGCTGCAATGTCACCATGATGACTTCAACATGACACGTGTCATCCTCTGTGTGTTCCATGTACACTGTACAGACGCTGATGTCATCCGTACTGATGCTGACGTCAGTAGTATGGATTTTGACTCATCCCTACTAATTGGGCTAGGTTGACCAAAAATTTGACCATGAATATCTTTTGATCTGTAACTCCATTTGACGATATGTTGAGGGCGTTGGAAAGCTTGCAACATGCTCTTCACTATGATACCAATTTCATTGAGTTTTGAGGACTTTGAACTTTTTTCCCTTTCTCTGTCTGTTGAGGCCATTCTGAGCTTCCTTAGTTGCTTCCATGAATTCTGAGTTTTCCTTATTCTTCTCTGGATCCTTTTTGGATCAACGGATAATTTTCCAACAAGCTTAGAAGAAATATATTGTAAATCCATCTAGTCCCGGGTACTTCTCAATCCCCAATTCTTTAACTATTTGTTCTACCTCTTTGAAAGGTGTTTGTTGCATTAGGCTATGGTTCTACTTAGGGGATGCCAATAATGGGATGGTACTGGTAATCGCTTGAATCCATTCTTCTCTATTGATCGATGGTTCCTTTAGGAGATTACAAAAGTGATTTGTCAACTCATTTTTAATTTCATCATGTCTCTCTAGGTTCTCTCCATTTACATATTTTAAGAAGGCAACTATGTTTTTGCTTCGCCTTTTGAGAAGCGAGTTATGGATAAACTGATTGTTCTTGTCCCCTTCTCACTACCATCGAATGTGTGAATTATTTTTCCATAGGATCTTCTCTTGTTTCTCCTTCTTATAAATTTCTAATTTCAATTGTCCCTCTTTATTGATAAGCTCTATCGATCAGGAAGATTGGAAAATTTATCTTTGCACTACTTCCATTTCTTATCTGCAAAAATATTCTCAAAAACCTCTTTATTCCATTTTCTTATTATGATATTAACGAGTTTAAATTTCCATCGAACTTGGTACATCTTGGTGTCGTATAGGTATGACCTCTCTTGCCACCAAGTCTCAATGTTTTGTATATAATTTGGGTGCTCCATCCAAAATATTTCAAATCTAAACGGTTTTGGTCTGGGTTTTAGATTACTCTACCACTCAAGAGAGATTGACCAATGATCCAAACTGATAAAGGCCAAGATGTCTACTAAAATATCTTATTGGGATTGAAACATCAGTTTTTATACTAAAAATATGTCTAGACAAACTACAATTTGTTGGGCACCCCCCCATTTGTTATTCCAAGTGTAAAGGCCACTACTCAGTGGAAAATCTATGAGGTGAAGTCCAACAATGAGGTTTCTAGAAAATTTATTTTCTACATCTAGCCTTCGAGCCCCTCCTTTATTTTCTTGAAGAGAAGTTATCATATTAAAATCTCTACCAATAATCCATGAGTTATTCTACAGAACAAGTCCTAATAGGGTATTGGGATCAAGAAAATCTTGTTTCATAGCTAGACATGGCAGACCATGGGCATTTGATATATAACCCTGCTCCAACGATCCTAAGATTATGTATTTGGTTGTGATAATATTGGGTGAGATGGAGTGAATGCCTAAATTGAGGATCTAGATTCCAAAGAATTGCCAATCCTCTAAAAGCTCTCTCTACTTCCACTAAAGCTATGTCGCATTTCCTCCAAACTTTTTGAGCAATCGGGAGCATGGATTCTCTATCACACTTAGTTTCTTGTAACATATAATGTTGGGTTTGTTCCGATATTTTCTTTTTCTAAGAAGCATATGCTTGGAGAGGGCATTAAGACCTCTGGTATTCCAAGAGATTACCTTCATTTTAAACTTAATTTGGGTTGGGTGTGGAAGTGTTTCTCCGGAAGACCTATTAGTCGACCAAAGTCCACCAAAAAACCCCCATCTCTTCTAGTTTATGCTTTTGTTTTTTTCAACCTCTTTTCTTTTCTTCCCTTGTTTATGTATTCTGTGGTTTTAGTGGATTAGTTTTAATTCCAAGTCCCCCTAAAGAAGTTGCATTTTGAGTCGGGTTAACCCCTTTGCTTTTTCCCTTTTCAAATCCCTTCGAATTTTGCGTAGCTGACCTTCCAACAGATTATTTATTTTTTGTTCTCCATGCACCTCCATCAAAAGATAAATGTCTATGTCTAGGTAATCCTACTCCATCTCTTGAGTTGTATTATCCCATTCTAATCCATCCCAGAAACCTTCTACGATGTTTGTCTCCTACATCTCCACGTCTTCAACTTCTAAATGTGTGTTAGTTGGATGGGATTATGTTTTCCTTTTCTTTTGGTTTTCTTGATTAGTTTGGATTTGAGAGGCATCTAGGATTTTCTAGCTCATCGACCCCTGCTTCTTTGAACCTTTCCCTCCCTCTATTGTGAGGGATTATAAACTATGTGTTATTATTCTCTGTCTCAGCCATGAATTTGTTTGCTTTGTTCCCCGATTTTCTTTTACTCAAGATCTTCATGAAACCCTCTTTGTTCTATTTCTCTTTTGGCTTGTTAGATAATCTCTCTACATTCAATGGGAAATCCCTGAATAGGTGGCCATGTTCATTGAATTTCCTACATTTGAAAGGAATGTGTTCATAATTGAGACTTTGGATCCACTCATAATCCTGATATGAAATAGTTATCAAGTCTGGGAGCGTCCTTGCCACATTCATATAAATATAGATCCTAGCATAAGATGTATAGCTCCCATTTTTTTGTTACCTTCGATATTTTTACAAAGGTTCCTAGGGTGTTTCCTATCCCTTCCAATGTCTTTTTATCCCATAAATTTTGGGGTAATGAATACATTTGGATCTACATTGGTGTTGTAGTAAAGTCCTCCTCCTTGGACAATAACCTCTTTGTCCAATATCGCAGGTGTAGTCTTGGCAAGTTGAAGAAATGGGGCCCTTCTTCAAAACTTATTCTGTATCTTCTATGCATGAGAAGATCATGGTGAAGAAACCCTTCGATCCCAATTCTAGATTGATTTGTCCTTTTTCTTTTCATATAGTGTTCACCCACCATATCAAAGATTTTTCAGAGGCCCAAATGCCCATGAATTTACCAATTACCGCATGGTCCTCCATATACTATATATAGTTTATAATATGAGGTGAAGTAATCTTGTACCTAGGGTTCTCCTTAGTCTTCACCAAAAAACCATGCTTCAATATGTTTCCCATTCTCCCTCTCTCTACCTCCTGGTTGTCAGAATATCCGTTACCCATCATCTCCTTACGTACCCTCCCCATTGTTAAGGTTTTTCATTACACCAAAACTTGGAGGTATTAGTAAAATTCCAAATCGACAACATCACCTTGAGTGGGTGTTTAGTTCCATGTTTCCAGGGTGGTGGTTAGTCTACGAGATCGATTTCTAGAGGTGCGATGGTTAGTCCACAAGATCAATTTCTGGATGTGTGATGATTAGTCCACGAGATCGATTCTCAGAGGTGCGGAGGTTAGTCCAACACCCCCTCCCTCCGACGTAACTACGGAGAATTGAACTTAGACCGAGGCTCTGATACCATGTTAAGGTTTTCCATTACACCAAAACTTGTAGGTATTAGTAAACTTCCAAACCAACAACATCACCTTGAGTAGGAGGTTAGTCCCATGTTCCCAGGGTGGTGGTTAGTCCATAAGATCAATTCCTAGAGGTGTGGGGGTTAGTCCAACACCCATTTCCTATTCAAATGGGACCTGACTAGCTCCGCCTATTACTACATACTTAAAATATTATTGTGTTTTTTGATCCTACACTCCCTCATCTGTCATTGATTCTTGATTGGCGTCCCTTGCCACCATCTCTTCATGTGATAGTACCACCCATATGCGTGTTCCAAAAAATCACTTATGCGCCCTTCGAGACCATCACCCTAAACTATTACCCTACTCCGCCTACCATCATATCCTATTTTTTATAACCCTAAATTGCACCATACATGCTTACCTGACATCAGGCCCTCTTACTTGTTATTTTTGCCAAGCCATCACGGAGCAACTCTTCTTAAAAATACTAATTTTGAAGATGTACGCGTCCTGCACCACTACTGCCCACGTACACACACTTGTTGCACCACTACAGCCTGCATATGTATGCTAGATGCACCATTACATCCCACGTATACTCACAAAAGTTTCAAAAATAAAAAAAGTTGCAAGGAATTCATTGAGATTACGGGCTATTGGGTAGTTTCCCAACTGTCCCACCGCCTATAGCCCGTCACCCAATCGAATAACCATCCTTTTGTCATATAAAAGGAAGTGTTGGGGTCTCATTCCAAAGCCAAGCATAAGAACAATGAAACTCTGCCAGTTTCACATCCCCTCCTTGCCCAAAGAATTTGCAACCACCTTGTGATATTTGTACCAGAATTTCCCATTCTTGCCTTTTTCCTCCATCATAAGCCTATTCCATTCCCTAGAGAGAGGTTGAGAGGAGAAAGATATGTGGAAGCACAGTTGGAGCTTGGTGAAGAGGAGCCCGGAATAGGTTCAAGGAGCATTCACCGATCTCATTGTAAGTAAACATTGTGATATCAATAAAAGGAATACTTTTTCTGTCCCGAAATATGATGTCTCAAATCTTTATGTTTGATTTATGCTTTATTCTAACATTTAACCCATGCTTTATATATGAGATGCATGTTTGTAGTTCCATGTTTATCTGTTTGTGAATACGGGCCACCCTTGGGAGGAGGCTTGTAGTCAGTGGAGCAATCGAACATGAAAAGATCGACACCGAACGCAGAGTTAAAGGTAAAGTTACTAGATCTTTTCACTTTGTATTTCATGCATGAATGTGGGGTATATTCAGGGTAGTTATAAAAAGTAGGAGAATTTTAGATGGTTAAATCTGCCTACATGTTGAACCCTAGTGTATTCCATAGGGGGGTTTTCTCACTATAACATAACTAGCGATTGTACTTGGGGAACCTCTAGGGTTTTAGGGTATGTTGTTTTGGTGTTTTAATTGGTTTTACTACCTTTTTTGAGTTTCTATAAGTTGCTGAGTCTTTAAGGGATTCTGGTCACCTGTTGGTGCCATACCAGTTCTCCTTGCCCTGTCAGCCTGCCTATTTGTTTTCTTTTTTTGAGAAGTTACAAAGGTGTATGTGGCCTGTAGTGGGTTTGGACGCGTACATATGTGACCTGCTTTTAGACAGCCCGCATACATACACATAATGTTTAAGTGTCAGTAGCATGCATATGTCAAGAAATTTTTTCTTTAATGAGAGGTAGTCAACCTCTTCCCTGATTGAATTCATACTTCTCAGGGGTTTCTTGATCAAGTACAGTGTCTATGTTGTTACAGTCATAGCCTCGGTTTGTCGTCAGTTTGCTTATTCATTTAAAGATTTCTTGTGTTTTTTTTGAAAGGGTTTTAGACGATTCTATGAGTCTTTGATCAGCCTGTTTGGTGTCCTTAGTGACTCCATGCGATCCGCAGCAGTCCAGAGGTCAGTTTTTGGTCTTGTCTTTTTTTTTTTTTACTTTTTCCCCTTTTGCTTGAGTTAAAGAAAAAGAAAAAGAATTTATTTCAAGTTTCTTGTTTGAAGCATAAAAACAGAAAAAGATTTCATTTCTTAGTTTGGTTAAGTAGTTAGGTTAGTTATTTTGCTTGTCAAGAAAAAAGAGTTATTTTCTTAAGTTCTTTACTGAATACTTAGAACATTAAGTAGCTCATAGTCGAGTGAAATTTCGTTTTAGGTTTTCCTTTAAAAGATCTTAGAAAAACAAAAGTAGTTATGAAAAGTTGGTTAAAGAGTTAAAATTGAAAATCTTTATTTGTCAAATAGAAGTAATTTTGCTTTCTATTTCGTTTATTTCTCCTTCGTCTCTCAAAACACGCCACTAGTTTCATTTTCGTTTCCTTGACTTAAGACAAGCCACTTAAAATTAACACTAATTTAAAATCAACTAGACTTTATGTTTGTAGGGTCAATCAACTAGTCTAGGCTAGACCTTGATTTAGGTTGGAGAGGAAAATCTTCAAGGCTTATAAAACAAACATTGGAGTCAGTGCTAGGGAGTGTAAAAAGTCCAGTAAACGTGAAACTTATCTGGGACCCTCCTCTAACATAGGGGCTAAACACAATGTCACGTGCGGAAAGGTAGTGGAGATAACCCCTCCAAATCCGGACCAAGCGTAGTGAGGAACACATATAGAGGACTTGTCGTGGGATTCTGTCAGTCGCATTTTTCACGGAGTTTCGCGAATCTCAAATCCGTTCGAGGTCCATAGTTGTCTTCTCGACCACTTGCTTTCGATACCCAAGATAGGTTTTGGGCTTGATACCCTGCTCATTGCGGTCCACCCGACCGTCGACTATACCCGCCTGGTGACTGTTTGCGAGTTGGCAACCTAGTTGCCTTTATTCTAGTGACTTACACAGGTGATTGCGGGGGTGTACCGCGGTACCTAGGGCAGACGTCGGGCCACTCTTTGTAGAGTATACCCAGAGGGTGCTTCCATATTCAAGTTTCACTTGCACCAGTAAGTTGCTCTAGGGTTGGCTAGCGTAACTGTTCTTCCAACTAGTTAGTGGTTTGCTTGCTTTATCTCATAAGAGATTTTCTAGTGTGTGTTGGTTTTCAACGTTAGTAAAATCCTTACAGTGTCACTGATATTTTCACAAAGTGGAAGATCAGGAGCTTTGTCGGTCGCGAAGGCTTCAGATCTTGTCGTTGATTTCATTGGAGCCACCACCGCCACCATTACAATGAAGACTTGACCAGCAAGGGTCATTTGAGGCGACCGATGTTGGTTGTGGAGCCTGATTATCTTCCTAATTTATAGGTCTTTTACTTTCAGCCATGTTTATACCCCATGAAGCATTTACACCCCAGAAGTATGTACACTCTTCCACGTCGGGGAGTGCAGAGGGGGGGTACCCCCTCTGCGGGGTCCAGGGGGCCTATCCCCCCGGCTGGGGGGTCTGGGGGCAAGCGGGCCCCCAGCGGGGGTTCGGGGGTGAAGCCCTCGAAGCAAAAATTGCCTTATAAAAGTATATTGTAATTTCATTGTAAATCTGGACCGTTCATTATAAGGTCACAGATCTAACGGT
>JASDQU011101669.1:30230-43583 GCA_032191745.1 Picea mariana
TTGGAAGATGGACAATTGAAGATGGAAAAGATACACACTAGCCAGAATCTTCAGACATGTTAACAAAGGGAGTAACCAGGGAGAAACTGAGTTCTTGCTCAGTTTCAATTAGTCTTCAAGAATGAAGATGAAGATGAGAAATTTGCCAAGTCCAAGAAGGTTCAAAGTCCAGCATATACAACAGCGGTGGAGTTGTTGAGATCAGTCTCCAAGTGGGAGATTGTTGGTTGTGGACCCTGATTATCTTCTTGATTTATAGGTCTTTTACTTTCAGCCGTGTTTATACCCCATGAAGTATTTACACCCCAGAAGTATGTACACTCTTCCACGCCGGGGAGTGCAGAGGGGGGGTACCCCCTCTGTGGGGTCTATCCCTCTGGTTGGGGGGTCTGGGGGCAAGCGGGCCCCCAGCAAGGGTTCAGGGGTGAAGCCCCCGAAGCAAAAATTGCCTTATAAAAGTATATTGTAATTTCATTGTAAATCTAGACCGTTCATTATAAGGTCACATATCTAACGGTAGAGATTATGTTAGGGTTTTTTGCCCTAGAAGGCAACCCTCTTTTATGAGGGAAATGTATTGCGGCTATGGTTCATGGTGAATATTGTATTCTGAGAGAGGAGACTGTGAGAAAAAAAGACAAAGTTACAGTGGGTTTTGTTGTAGGTTGTATCCCTTCATTTGCTGGATAATAAGAAAGGAAGGACCTGGCAATTTCTCTGGTGGACGTAGCCCACACTGGGTGAACAACGTAAATCTGTGTCTCTCTTGTATTGTGTGTCTTCTGTGTTTTGTTTCTGCATTTGTTTTATTTTATTGCTTCGCGGTCTTGTTTTTATAACAACTGGTCCACAGGAAACTGTACCCGAGCCATCTCCAAGAGGAGAACACTCAAATATGGAGGAACCGACTATTTCTTACCTTGGAGTGGAAGTTCTCTAGAATTATAACCCTCTGATCACTGACTTGTTGACATGACTTTTGATACAACTTTCCCCTCGAAGGGTAACACATCACGAGCGTCAGATAGTCCTGCAAGTAGCGATGGAAGCAAATGTTGCTACTTCGTTAGGGAGTCCTCACACTCCCTCAACAACTGCCACCACTAGGGGTATTCCGCCTCCTAACCCACCTTCGTCTGTCCAGACCACCATGGTCTCGACCACCTCTACTTCAAGCAGTGCTCTGATTCCATCTATGGCGGCGATCACTGCTTCGTTCACCCAGAGTGCAACGGGCCCTCCGTTTTCATACGGGATGCCCGGCTTTGATACGAACTCTATCCTCTCCTACTCCACCCTATAGACCATGAGTCTGGGAGTGGGGAGCTCAAATGATCCTTTGTAAGGGTCCATGGGGGGCACCTCAGCCCCCTATAATTCTTTCCCTTACGGTGGAGTTCATATACCTCCTTCGTTCCCTCGCTTGACGCTACTCCCTAGCAACCCGTCGGGCCGAACATGAACTACAACTTGTTCAGAGCAGGTAGTCTAGGACCTTCTTCCTACACCATGTCGGTGGGTTATATTTCATTCTCTTTGTTTGGCATGTTTGGTAATAACTCTTTCTCGTCAGTTGTCGTCTCGTCCGGGGAAAACCCTGGTTTTGGACAACAAAATCCCGTGCAGGGTATTATTCCTACATAGGGGGAAAACATAAGAATATTTTCCTCACAAGGACTCTCAAATCTATCGCATTGATCAGTTCCCTCATCAAGGATGTCGCTCGAGGGTAACCCCTTCCGTGGTCAATGGAACCTTGGGCAAGGATTAGTACCTATGCCTGTCAGATTGACAGAGGGCAACACTTTCCAGAATCTTTGGAATACAACTCATGGAGCAATCCCCGCTCATCCCTCAATGTCCAATTACAGGAATCAGTCGATGAGTTCCCAACAAATGCAGTATCCGTTCACTAGCCAAGGCCATGGTATTTATCATAACCCTAGCCAACAACCCAACTTTTCCTAGCAGCCTGGTGCTAGTCAAACTCCAGGCTCCTTTCTTATTGTACATAGTCAATAACCCAAGCTACCGTTTCTGGCAATGTTACATTTGCCAAACTTGTCAATATTGTTAAAGGACCCAATCTATCACGATCTGTGTTGGCCTCCCATGTCGACAAAGTTTCCCTTGGACATTCCAAAGTTCAAAGGTAAGCCTAACGAACATCCAAGCGATCATATGACCACTTTTCACCTATGGTGCTCATCGAAATAGTTGCGAGACGACTCCATATAGTTGTGTCTGTTTCAACACACTCTTATCAGGAGCACCACGAAATGGTACATTGAGCTCGACTGCTCAAGATACTCTACTTTTGGCAAATTGGCAATGGTTTTCCTAAACCATTTCCAACTACCTGTGAGATACGATGCCGACACCAAATTGTTGGCCAATTTTGAGCAAACAAAGGCTGACCATATCTCGGATCACATCCAAGAATGGTGGCATCGGAAGAGTTTGATAAAAGTACCAGTCCCATCGGGCTTTTGTGCTGGAGTGGTTCCTTAAGTATTTGGTACCTTAGTTATCCTAGGATGTTGCAACATCCGGAGTGTTTTCCGAGGAAGAGGCGTTAATGAGATCTCAACAACTTGAACTAATATACTCCCAGTCTGGTTTACTCTATGAAGTTTTTCCAGATGCACCACGGTCCATCCTTGACAAGGCCAGAGAGAAGACTGGACCACATGCCGATGGTATAGTTGGTTCAACACAAGCAAAGCCCACTGATCAGCTATCAAATCAATGGCAACAATTGTCAATACAATAGACAGTGGCCAGCCAAACCTCTAGTTCGATTGCTCCCCCTACTCAAACGTTGGACGTACACAATGTGCAGTCGACGAACCCGAAGGCCAACCAACAGCCTGACAGAAAGAAGAAACAGAGAAACAATAATGGTAAGGGCGATAATAAACCCACCAATAATGTTGGCGTAAGAAACACAGAGAAAAGAAAGTTTAAGTATCCGTGTAACCTTTGCACAAAAGACCACCCGACTCACCTATGCCCTCGACTTGTGGAGGCCCATAAGTTATTTTCACAGTAACAACCTGATGTGTTAACGAACCCATTTCCTCATGAGAAACATTTGACTCAAGCCTCTTCGAGCATGGATGGGGGCAGTCAGGGACCCCCTCTGTCTTCTAGTAATCCCTTAGTCGCGAACGTTTATATGATGAAAGGTGATGCTTACATAGCGAATAGGGCACACGATTACGGAATGCCAAACACTGCTGAAAAGGGTAAGGAAGTCGTGAACCCATCTGTTCCTCTCCAAATTGAGAAGACATTGGGAGAAACAATGACACACATCCCGAAAGGGGCATTCAAGAAAGATTCTCACAATCCAAATGCAAGGGCCACCCAGAACTACTCTGTGGTGGAGGATTTATCACAAACCCCTTGCACGATGTCTACTTTTGAGGTCTTACAGAGCTGCCCTTCATAGAGAAAGGCTCTGTTAGCTGCCTTAGGATCTATCGAGACTTGTAATTCGGGAATGATCATGATTGATACGACTGACTTAAAACTTCATCTCCCATACCACGTTGTGTTTCAGATAGTAGTGGCTTACACCACGAAAACTTTTACCTGAAATATTTTCTACACGGAGATTGATGAGGGTGCCTCGACATGCGTGATGTCGTTGGCGTGTTGGAAGGCCATTGGCCAACTCGTTTTGTCTCCATCACCTACTCTACTTATTGCTTTCGACAATCGTTCTTTCATACCACATGGTATCATCCCTTCTTTCCCTGTGCAGTTAGGGAGGAAGACCATGTGCATCGAAGTTGAAGTGGTCATTGTGCCTCTCTACTACAACCTTCTGTTAGGAAGGAGTTGGACCTATGCTATGCATGCAGTGGTTGCCACAGTTTTCTGGTTCTTGTTGTTTCCACACAAGGGTCGGATCGTATCCATTGATCAGTGGTCCTTGTCTCGTCCTAACCCTTCATCGAGGGCATCCATGGTCTTGATGATTGATACCCCTCATCTCGATGTCGTCAACGTAGGGGTTAGTTTGTGCCCACCTTTGATGGGTACTTTCGATTACTCGCCTCCTTCTGGCGATGTCAAGCTCATATCGTTTGTCCCTGACTAGCCTAGGGATGAAATTTTTCAAGTGTCGTCGTTTTGTACAACTTACTTTAACGATATGTGGACTCTTCCTTCCCCATCAGCCATGATGGAAGGGATAGGGCATCATGGCATGGCCATGCCCTTGTCCACGACATAAGTTGTGTACTCTATTGTTGAGCAAGCTTCGACCGACCCCGATTCGACTCCCGCACAAGAGTTAGATCCAGTTCTCGAGCCTACCTGGGCTCAAGGTTCCCTTGCCACTACCGATTCCTTAGACTTGGTCTTTCCCTATGAAGAGGTGATTATAGAGGCATTGAATGGTCCAGACAGAGCCTGGGATGATCTCCATCCCAGATCTTATTTTCTCCCAGAGTTAGGAAGAATAGAGGCAGGTGAATTCATGTTGACTATGGCTGGAGATAGGTATTTTCCTATTAATCCTCTGGCTACACACGCAATTTATGATGAGGGTAATATGGAAACCATCGTTGAAACGATACCTATCGACATCTCTAGAACCCTTGACATCTTGCAGAATGTCTTTGTCGGAGCAGATTGCTCCCCTGAAGAGATTCAGATCTATACAGTTTTATTTAAGGAATTCTGCGTCGTTTTTGCCTAGTCTTACGAGGAAATGCCAGGCATTGATCCAAGAATCATGGAACATGAGATAACGAACTACCCTGATGCCAAGACGGTCCGACAGAAGCTTCGTCTGGTGAATCCTTGAAAAGCAGCAGCTATCAAGGCTAAAGTAGAGAAACTACTCAAAGCTAGTTTCATCTACCCTGTTCAGTTGACGCAATGGGTGTCAAATCCCGTTCCGGTCAACAAAAATCAGGATATGATTCGCATATGTATGGACTTCGGTGATTTGAACAAAGCCTGTCCAAAGGATAATTTCCCCTCCCCATTCATTGACTAGATTGCCGATGAATGCACAGGCTGTGAGGTCTTTTCTTTCATTGATGGTTTTTCAGGATACAATCAGATACAGATTAAGCCCAAAGACTAGCATAAAACAACTTTTATCTGTCCATGGGGTACATTTGCTTATTGAAAGATGCCTTTTGGCCTGAAGAATGCTGGAGCCACCTTTCAGTGGGCCATGTTATTTTCTTTCCACGATCTCAAACATATAGTCAAGGCTTATCTCGATGATTTAGCATCACGATCTCGTAAGAGAGCTGATCATCCCACACACCTCCAACTTATCTTTGAGCGATGCCACTACTATCGGGTTCGCTTGAATCCCAACAAATGTATTTTTTGTGTTACGTCGGGTCATCTTTTAGGTTTCATATTTTCGACAACAGGGATCATAGTCGATCCTCTAAAGGTTGAGTCAATAGTTCAATTGCCTCCCCTGTGCACAGTCCCTCAACTTTAGAGTTTACAAGGAAAAGACAACTTTCTTCGACGTTTTATCGAAAACTATGCTGAGATCAGCAAAGGGTTCATGCGTTTACTGAAAAAGTACGTTCCTTTCTATTGGGACGAAGCCACTCAAAACTCTTTCGAAGCGTTGAAATGCACCCTCACATCTTCCCCTTTGCTTCGGCCACCCAATTATAATAAAGATTTCATATTGTACTTGGCTGCGACAAAGTTGGCCATCGGTATGGTCTTGGTTCAAGAGGACGATCTGCTTGAAGAGCATGTGATTTATTACCTGAGCCAAGGCCTGGTTGGACCAGAACTCAACTACTCCCACATTGAGAAGCTTGCGTTGTAAACAATTCATGCTGTCCAATGGTTCTGTCATTATATTATGTGTCGTAAGACCACCGTCATTGTCGTTGTGAATTTGTTTCAATACGTGTTGACACGACATGTAATCGGCAAAAAGATCGGTAGATGGATTGTTATCCTCCAAGAATTTGACTTAGATTTTGTTTTCGCGAAATCTAAAAAGCCATTGGTCTTTGCGAAACTTATCTCAGAACTTTTGGTCGAATCAGGTGATGTTACGCTCGAAGTATCACCGATTAAAGAAGATCTTTTTTTGATATCATCTTTGGACCCCTGTTATGGAGATATACTAGTTTATCTCCATACTTTGAAGTGACCCGCCTCTGCTTCTCGCGATGAGCGTTGTAGTATATTCCATCAGGCTAAAAACTATCTCATACTCGATGACACTTTGTATCGTCGAGGTGTAGATTGCATCCTTCGCCGGTGTCTCACTCATAAAGAAGTGAAACTCATTCTTAATGACTACCACACTGGAGCATGTGGTGGTCATTTGTCTAGGTTGGAAACAAACCTAAATATTCTACGACCTCATTACTTTTGGCCGACGTTAATCAAGGATTGTGTTGAATCGGTGAAGAAGTGTCACCCGTGTCAGATCTTCTCTCGGAAGATGAGGGCACACCCCACTCCCATGTTTCCCATCATTACAATTGGTCTCTTCACCAAGTGGGGGATTGATTATACTACATGACACCCGATTTCATCCAAGGGGCATCGTTATATCATCATAGTGGTAGATTACTTCACAAAGTGGGTCGAGGCTATGCCAACGTTCAATAATGATGGTGAAACCACAACTCTCTTTATTTTTAACCAGATTGTAGCAAGGTTCAACATCCCGAGGGAGATTGTCAGTGACCATGGCAGTTACTTTCACAACAAAATGATGTTCAAGTTAACATCAAATATTGGGTTTAAGCAAGAGGATTCATCACCCTACTACCCACAAGCGAATGATCAAGTGGAAGCTGTGAATAAGTCCCTCAAGACTATTCTGCAACGAACGATCAATTTTGCCAAGTCAAATTGGCATTTGATGTTGTACTCAACATTGTGGGCCTACCGAACATCTGTAAATACTGCCACCAGTTTCTCACCTTTTCAACTTGTTTACGGGCTGGAAGTAGTCTTGCCAATAGAGTGTCAGATCCCATCTCTAAATTTGGCAGTACAGTTATTGCCAGACACTTCACCGCTTGAGGAACGCTTATTATATCTTGAGCAACTCGATGAGCAATGTCGCGACACAGCCTTGGCTAACGAGGCTCACAAGCAAAGAGTCAAGTTTCAATATGATCGGTCCGTTCGTCCTCGAATTTTCTCTGAAGGCGACTTTGTCCTAGTCTACAACCAAGATAAGGATCCCCTGGGGGCAGGCAAGTTCAAACCCATGTGGTTCAGACCTTTCATTGTGAAGGAGGTCTTAAAGAAGGGTTCTTATCATCTGGTTGACTGTGAGGGAAAAGATTTGGTGGAGCCTAGAAATGGGCTCTACCTTAAGAAGTATTACTCGTAGGTTGGTCACCTTTGGTGACTTCTTGTACATATGTATAGTTCTTATACAATTAGTTTTTTGACTTTTTTTCCTATGGGTGTGTCGTTATTTATGTCAAATTTTTCATTGTGGCAGATGTCAAGTGAATCAGAGGTGTTCGTTGGGTTCACAAATGGCTCTAGCCGACACACTCGGAGGCTTGCTTCCGCAGCTTGGGTAATTTTCATGCCTCAAGGCCAGTTGTTTTCTTCTGGAGGTATCTGAAATACAAAGTGAAAAGATCCAGTAACTTTACCTTTAACTCCATGTCCGATGTGGATCCTTTCACATTCGATTGCTTCGTTGACTACAAGTCTCCTCCCAAGGCTCACCTGCATTCACAAATAGATAGACATGGAACTACAAACATGCATCTCATATATAAATCATAGGTTAGATGTTAGAATAAAGCATAAATCAAACACAAATATCTGAGAAAAACATAAAAGAGGATGGGAAAAGTATTTTACTTTTATGGTAGTATAATGAGTCACCCTTGGACAAAGCACATCCTTCCGTTTGTTCGTCAGGATTTGGGATTTAATATGACCTTAGGAAGTTGTTCTTGCTACATAGAGTTGTGTCCGCCTCTGTTTAGTTATTCTTCCAAACACATGGAGAGTTTTCATTGCCTCTTGCATCGTGAACTTATGTCAATGTCATGCTGCCTGAGTCTGATCATCTTTCATGCTATTGTCCAAGGGAATTTTTACCCAACTGGAGTCGACCTGTTTGCATTTTGTCTCTTGGCCTCAGGCCCGACCATCCTGAAAGTCCAATCAAGTCCTTGTTCTAAATCAATGAAGTTCTCTTCCTGATCACTAAGATCCTCTTGTCTGTTCTCGACAAGCCATTGAAGACCTCTGGGTAGTGAAGTCATACACGCACATTACACTCCTACCAGAGTTTTGAATATCTTGAAGTTGTTGCTCGAGCTCTGAAGGCCTCATCTCCAACCATTGGGCATCTTTGGCTTCTTGAATATGGATACTATACAAGTATATCTTTGATTTTGAAAGGTATATCCACTGTGTATTGATCATGGCTACACTTTATATAGTTATATGACATGTATCTGCAGTGTATTTGATTGCTAGCCATGATTTATTTCACCACGAGCATGGGTATGCCCGCCTCAGAGAGACATTTATTATTATTTTTTTGCAGATGGCACCTCTGAACTCTGGTCCCGAGCTCACTCAATTCGTACATTAGTGAATATTTGTAGTGTATTTCGACCATCAGATGCTCTTCTGACCTCACACATTAGGGGGCATCTGTTATAACCCTAAATTGCACCACATATGCATACCTGACATCAATCCCTCTTACTTTATATTTTTTCCAAGCCATCACTGAGTAGCTCTTCTTAAAAACACTATTTTTGAAGATGTACGTGCCCTGCACCACTATTGCCTGCATACACGCGCTTGCTATACCACTACAACTCGCATATGTACACTACCTGCACCATTACAGCCCGCGTATACTCACAAAAGTTGCAAGGAATTCATTGAGATTACGGGCTATTGGGTAGTTTCCTAACTGTCCCACCACCTATAGCCCATCACCCAACCGAATAAACATCCTTTTGTCATATAAAAGGAGGTGTTGGGGTCTCATTCCAAAGCAAAGCATGTGAACAGTGAAACTCTGCCTGTTTCACATCCCCTCCTTGCCCCAAGAATTTGCAGCCACCTTGTGAGATTTGTACCATAATTTCCCATTCTTGCCTTTTCCCTCCATCATAAGCCTATTCCATTCCCTAGAGAGAGGTTGAGAGGATTCTCTCTCTCTCTCTCTCTCTCTCTCTCTCACACACACACACACACACATGTTCAATACCTTCGAGGATTGGTGGTCTTTGTCCCTCTTCTAATGCCTCATTGTCCCCTACTTCTGAATCACTAGATTTTGCTGACAATATTCATCCACAACATAATTTCATTTTTTGAGTTTCCAAACCCCCTAGATTTCAACCATGTCTTCACACCAATGATGAGACCACATAATTTATTTTATACAACTTAATTTGAATTTTGACAATTTTACTTTTCCATTTTAGTAGTTACATTACCCCTTTTTCATTTTATTTTTGTAAAAAATGACATCGTTGCACCCTGCTATCTTTTTTGTGCATTGAGCTATGGTGTTTTCATAACTTGCATTGCCAACAATGCTCCCTATCATCTTACTAGAACCAAGGATTTGAAAAATGTTTGTTGGCATATTTATTACATTATTTGATGCACTATGGGATGTTGGGGAACACTATGACTAATATTTTATATCCATGTAAGTGCATCGGTTATCCTAAGTGAAATGTGTCTTATGATGATGGTGAGTGTGGTTGGTTTAGATGCATTCGTTGATTTTGTAAATGTTGACGCATTGGATTAAATGTTTTGGTGCAATGCATTTTAATGTGTGTAACATTGTGTTAGTGGATGACTATGAAAATTGTATTCACCTTCCTTGCCCATTGCATTAACATGGCCTTGTATTAACTTTGTTCAATGCTTTTGATTCCTCTATGTGCATCGACATTGATCACCAAAAACATTGGTGTGTTCATTAAAGTGATATACACCACATTTTGTTATTCTGGATTTTTTTTTTACTTTATGGTGTGCCTCGATGTGTTTAGTGGTGACTCGACACACTAGGTTATGGTGCTACTAAACATCATCAGTGCACCCCATTAGAAAGGGACATGCCTCATTCTCATGATGCACTAACATGGTCTAAAAAGCAAGGCTCAATGATGTTGTTGTGTTTTACAAGCACACCTTTGATGCACTTAGTAATAACATCAAGGCCAATGCATTATAAAAAATAAGTGCACTTACATTAACGATGTTGCATTATAAAGAATAGGCACACCAGTTGTTACAAAAATATTCCCCCACGGACAAGTGAATTTTCCCTTGGAGTATAGACCCCTCTACCAAGATAGAAAACTACCATTGGACACTACTATTCCTATAGATTAATTTTATCCATCGAAAAAGAGAGAAGGAGGGATAGTATGATGTACCTCACTTTCGAAGTTTGTCCAAGCTGCTCCAATCCACGAGTTTCAAACGGTACCTGCAATAGACAACAAAATACAAAGGACTATCTCCTACTCTAATGGATTAGACAAAATCAATCTATCTATGAAGATTAAGACAAGCATAACCAAATACATGTAGACACATACTAGAAGGAAATAGGCCAAGTATATTAATGAGAACTTCAAAAGGAAACTTACAATCTTCAGATGATGTTGCAGCAACCTCTCCAAGTCCTGTTCGTCTAACCCTTGCTCTAAAGATCCACAGTTAGAATAACAATGCTTTGTTGAATTTTTCCTCCTTTGTTCACCATGAGAATGCATCCATTTATAGGCTTTGAGAGGATCAACCATCTTAGTTATATTTGGAATTAGTTGAGGATATGGCTCAAATAGTTGTGATATCTCCCTTAGATGTTGCCTAAGGGTTAGATTCGATCCAAACCAAGTCGATCTAGCCATAATTGTCCTTAGAAGAAAAAGGGATTTCTTCCAAGATTTGCTCAACCAATTCGATGCTCCCTTACAATGGGCAATGAAGTGCTACAACGCTCCTTGCTAGATAGACAAATTTCGCTAACGCTCCCTGTGTATGAGTAGAGAAGAGTTGATCTTCCCAAAAGTTGCCAATATGATCAATTCTCATAGAAAAACTTTTGTTCTGGCTGTCAGATGATAGGCCTTGTTCTTATAACATGTTTTAGGGGTTGTATCAAGTGTTTTCATGGTGTCGTTCACGATGTGACACTTATGTGACGAGAATGTGATGCTTTCGACAAAAGTGCGACACTTACGACAAAGAGAATGTGACTTATCAAATTGAGGAATTTTGATGTGTAACAGATTTCCCCCTAAAGTGTGAAGTCAGAAAATGCAATCTAATGGCCGAAACACTTTGTAGATTCTTCGAAGGAAGGGTATGGAGTCGAGGAACCTGGTAGAAGATGCAGACAACCATAAAACAATGTTAATATGTGTTCCATTCCCGAGGCAAGCTTTCCTAAGCTCATACTATAAATGACTCGAAGTATGGCCGCCAATAAATACACAGTGGATCCATATTGACTAAGGGTATGGCCACCAGAGATACAATGTGGATCCATACTTCTATGACATGAATTGATCGTAGCCATGCAAAATACACAACGGAGCTACGAGATGATAAAACATATCCACATACCAATACAATGTGGATCTATGTGACAACATATATATATATATATATATATATATATATCAACATGCTCAAACGATTTCCTTCGCAACCTGGGCAGAACAGATAACAGAGTGAATGCTCAACCTAGGGTCTTTGTCCCAATCCCGATGTGGTACAAATCTAGCCATGTGAATATATTTTTTGATGTTGAACATGGTAGAAACCACTTGATTATCGGTCATTGAGGTAAACCATTAACAAGTGCGAGGGAAATCACCAATGATGTCAATGACTCTCAAGGTACCCTAGTACATTTCAATGAATGTGAATAAGTGAGTTGAGGTGGAACATTTGTGGAATCATCCGATCAAAGGTCAATGATGTAAACCTACTATCGAAAGCAAGGAGGCCTGCCATTGAGGCATACAAGTCCAAGGTACTAACTCGTTTCTAAGTCTAATTCTCGAATGATGTGTTGAAGTCAACAGGAAAAGACTCATCGAAGGAGGGCCTTGATGTATCCCCCATCATTGACATGAAACTGACATAGGAAAGTGATAAGATATAACAGATGAACACAAAATGACACGGGTATGGAAACTGGTAATTGTGTATATGGTTGACTCTCCAGGAAGAAACTTCCCTTGAACACTGAGGCATGACGTGAGACTTAGCAGCATAAATGCATAGTGGACCAAAACATAATGCAGTGAGTGCTAAGGCATTCTTTGGATGCGTCAAAGGAGTGGAAGGACTCATATAATTGGTTTAGTGCAGAGGTTTAGCGGATTATCCAAGTATTTAGTGTGGAGGTTAAAACAAGCTTCATGTTCAAGGGTGACTGCAAGAGCTGCTTACAAAAGTTTTCAAGAAGCTTGACCCACTTCCTTCAATTTTTTCCCCCATCTAGATAGGTAAGTACCTATTTTTAATTTAATGAGCTCGACGATGATAACACATGCTCGATATAACTCACCTTCGGTAAGTTCCTCTTCCTTTATTTGACGAACTGGAAGAAGTAAGGGTTCGTTTCCATATGGGTCCTTCAATGTGTAGTTTAGCGAGTCCAGAGAAAGAAAACTCGGTGGTTTTTCATATTTAGAGAGTCTAAAAAGAAATTAAAAGTCGACTCCAGGGCTGTCCTTTTTCATAATTTTAGTCTCAAAGGTTCAAAAAAGAGACAAACTATTACTCAGAAGACGCCCTTTTGAACCTTTTAACGAGTGTGAAAGGAAGTAAGATCACTCGACAATCTTTTCATGTTTAGAGAGTCTGAAAAGAGCTTAAAGGAAACTCTAGGGGGTTCCTTTTTCGTATAACCTTTACGAGTTCGAAAAAGTGATAAAAGTATACTCGATTACATTCTCATGTATTTGTGAGGGTGAGAAAGAACAAAGACTAAGTTCATTGGAGTTACAAGGTCATCGAAAAAACTCTACTCAAATTCCTGTAAAATCAAGTTGTTTTGGGAAAAGACATCAGTAGCTTATTGAAAAATGATAAAAACCCAAAAATAAACTTTATAATAAGGAGAAATGACCAAATTTGAACATATCAAATATCAAATTAGAGAAAAAATTCATTTTACCTTTGTTTTTACTATTCTCCTCCCCTCTTTGAGGTTTTTCCTCTTTGGAGCATTTTTTCAGGGGTTGATTGCGAGGGTTGTGGGTGACCGTTTTCAAAACCGTCCAGATCAGGTTGGTTCTTTCCTCCTCCTCTTTCATTTCGATGTCTTTTTATTGCATTTCAACCCTTATTTTT
>JASDQU011101669.1:43603-60926 GCA_032191745.1 Picea mariana
TTTGTTTTTACTATTCTCCTCCCCTCTTTGAGGTTTTTCCTCTTTGGAGCATTTTTTCAGGGGTTGATTGCGAGGGTTGTGGGTGACCGTTTTCAAAACCGTCCAGATCAGGTTGGTTCTTTCCTCCTCCTCTTTCATTTCGATGTCTTTTTATTGCATTTCAACCCTTATTTTTTGTGCTTAGGCTTCTTGAGAAGCCCTAGAGCATCAAACTGGATCGACGCTCCCTCGAGGAATCGAGGGGAGTGTCAATCATGATTTCCTTCTTTGAAAACTTAGCTAATGATGATTAATTGATGTATTTGCAGGTTTCATTTATATCTAATCATGATTGAATGGAAATAATGTGAGCACGAGTTTGATGGCATTGTTTCTCTACAAGACCCTCAAGTGAGGGTGACCTTATGCAATTGCGGCTTGCTAAAGTACTTCAAACTTCAGAATATGTGGAAAGAAGTGTTATTGCTTGAACACTTGATCGATCTATGGGATGGTGGTGAGAAAACATTCTGAATAGGACCGCATATGTTTGATATCGAGATGGATGATGTGAAATTTTTGACAGGGCTCTCAAGGAGAGGAGCGCCCATTCTTTTGTCGAGATATCGGGCTACTCCATGACTGACCGAGTCATATGTTGTTGAATACTGCATACCAGGGTCACGGTTGGTAGGAGGAAGGATCGTTATAAAAGATGTGATGGATTTATCTCTTTGATCTATCCTATTTGCTATCACCAAGTTGGCGGGAATTAGTAGTGCTCTTCTCGCTTCTAAGTCCCAAATTTCTTATGCCATTTAGTGCTTGGACCCTAGGCTATTCAACTAGAGTGTAGGTTTCTTGAGGAATGTTAAAGAGCATATATTCAAATGTAGAACTTGTAGAAACAAAAAGTTTGGATATGGTTCTTTCTTGGTCTCATTTTTCCTGGAGTGGATTCCACATATGCAACCACAGGTTGCAATGATAGCATGCCATGTGACTAAGCCCCACATGGAGTGGTGGACTAGTATTTCCTCGAGGTTAGGGAATCAACCCTCGGCTTTTAGATTCATTGTTGAATTCTTCACATGGTGGAGGAGGCAGCTAGTGGTGATCGAGGATTTCCCATATGTTGGGGTGGATTTCAAGGGTAGTGTGTTATCGGATTAATTTTTAAGTGCAGACACAAATAGATCTCCCTATATCCCAAAGGAAACTAGAACAAAATAGAACAGAATGCAACTTTGGCTTAAACTTCATTATCATATGAACTAGTTTAATGAGGTACAAATGACATGCCTTTTAAATGATGCTTGATCCTTGCTAGTGTCGTCCTTGTAGCTCCTTCCTTGGGTTTGCATAATAATAAGTCTGTTCAAGAATCACAAACCAACAAAGAGAAAAAGCAAAGATATATGTATTCTAATGAGGTCTATGTATATGATCAAGGAATTATACAATAGAAGATGAGATGATTATATAGGGAAGAAATGCATTAATGTATTAAGTGAATAGAAAATGGAGAATACAACCCCTGCCTTGATGTTGCAAGGTCCCTTTTCAATGGATCTTTGCTTAAACACACACGCCTTTGCTCCAAATGACTTGAATGAAGAAGATCCACAATCTGTCTTGAAGAACTTTTTCAAAGCTCTCAAGCATAATCTAAAGTAGAACTCTCCATACAAATCTTAGCCTATTCAACCTAAGCCTTTTCCATGAGAGATCCTTCTTTATATAGTGTGAAAGAGAGAAGGATGAGGAGATTAGGATGATCCCACCAAATCAGAGAAGTGAGTAAGATCCAAACCGATCGGAGGCCACCTCATCTTCTAGAATATTCCCTTCTAGAACATTCATGAAATTTTACTTTACCCATGCTTTAAGCATTGTCACACCCTATGCACAAGCAGCATGTGACGACATCACAGCCCAGGTATAGTGCAAAATGCGACGATTAGGCATCGTCGCACCCCATACATATAGCAGGGTGCGACGAACTTCCTTCATATGGTTCTTTGGAAGAGGACAACAAATCACTTTTCCCATGGAGAAAGTCTCTTTTAATATTTTTTAGGGAACATGAACACATGTTGTCAGGTGATCACTGAGGTGACCAAAATAATGTGTAACAGAATGCCCCCCAAAGTATGAAGCTGGAACGCGTGACAGTTGAAATACTTTGTAGAATGTGTGTGTCGAAAACAAGAAGTGTGTCGATTAGGAACCTAAAAACAAACAAGCACCTGCATAATATCATACCATTTCTGATGTAGGCATTCCCATGCTCAGACTACACATGACTCTAATCATAAGTGTCAAGTGAGTCATGGCCACTAAACATACATTGTGTATCCATGTCATCATGATTCAACATAGCCACCAAGAATACACTATGAATCTATGCTCTAAAAGAACTCAAATTCGGACATAGCCACGAGACATACAAAGTGGATCTATGTGTCAATACAAATCATGAATACTCCGTCGCAACCTGGATCAAAGTGATAAGATCTAGGGTCTTCATTTCCATCATCTTTAAGTATGAATCTAGCCATGCGATTACAGGTGTTGAAGTCGAACATGGTAGAAACCACTTGATTACCAGTGATTAATGAAAACTATTAACAAGTGCGAGGGAAATCACCATTGATGTCAATGACTCCCAAGGTACCCCAGTACAATCCAATGAATGTGAATAAATGAGTTGAAGTCAAACACTCGATAGAATCTTCCAATCAGGGGTCAATGATGTGAACCCACTGTTGAAAGCGAAGAAACATGTCATTGAGGCATGCAGGATCTAAGGTACTAAATGATTTCTAAGTCTTGTTCCCGGATAATGAGTTGAAGTCGACAAGAAAAGACTCATCACAGAAGGGCCTTGATGTATCCCCCATCAATGACATGAAATATGTAATAGATTTGAAGTTGATCAGAGTATGAAGTGATTCTATATTGACGTGGGGAATGTTGACATGGTAGAAAATTTATAACTACATATCGTCGACTTGATAAAAGGCTTGTTTGGGTTGGACTTCTCTTGAACATATGAATGACATGACAGTTGTCTTGGTAGCATTGACTCAAGGAGGACCCAACATATGAACTTGTGGATGGTCAAACAAAGGACAAATGGATTTCCCAACCCAGATCTAATGATGAAGGGGGGTATCATGTTCGAGAGCGACTATTATTGCCACTAACACAAATACATAGACACATTTATTTCCCAATTCCCCCCCACCATTTCTGGCGAGTACCTCTTTATTTTTACGCAAGCTTGAGTAGGATAATGTATGCTTGTTGATGTAAGCTCATCCTTCGGACAAGCCCCTCGGATTATGTTTAACAAACCCTAAGAAGGAGTGGTTCAATCCCATATGGGTCTTTCGATGTTTGTTTAATGAGTCCAAAGAGAGAAAACTCAGGGGTTTTTCATTTTAGAGAGTCTGAAAAGCACTTAAAGAGAACTCCATAAGGTCCTTTTTCGTAAAATAATCCGACGAGACCGAAAAAGTGATAACCTACTACTCATCAGATGTTTTCTTCAAATATTTTTACGAGCGTGAAAATAACAAGGTCGCTCGACAATCTTTTCATATTAAGAGAGCTTGGAAAGAGCTTAAAGAATAATCCACAGGTTTCATTTTTTGTGTTGCCAAAACAAGTTCGAAAAAATGACAAAAGAGTACTCGATTACATTCTCATGGTTTCACGAGCATGAGAAAGAATTAAGACTTTGCTTGGAGTTTTTCTTGAAAAACCCTAAAAGGATCTGTACATGCGAAAAATATAAAAATAAACCAAAAAATGAATCCTTGTTCCAACGACTCACCTCTAGACTTTTTCAATCTGCAAAAATCAATCACTTGTAAAGTTGTTAAGACTTTAGAGCTTGGATAAAGCATAAAAATAATATAATATACAAATGAAAAGTGATAAAAGTCAATAAAATAGGTAAAAAACCACACTTTACCATTTCATTCGTAACTTTACCCAAATATTGCTCCAAAACCCTTTTTCACCTTGATTTTCAACTGTTGAGTGTGGAGTGCATGGTAGATCATTTCACAAATCGTCTCTGCGAAAGAGGTAATCTCCTTCTCCTTCATCTTTTCATGGTTTCAAAATTGATTTTTATTGGTTAAATTTATGTTTTTGGGTCAATTTATAGGGGTTACTCGCGCGTTGAGGTCATCGTAGGTGCCCTATATTGCGAACCGCGACGATGTAGGATCGTCACAGGTGACCCTATAGGTAGGGTGAGACGATGATGCACTGTGTGAATCCACAGGCCCACAACGACCACAACCCAAAATTTAAAAAGATGAACCCAACAAGGGAAAACCTTAGGAAATAAATTTATGTTTCTAATCTCGTATTATGGTTCATTGGCAAGTCTTCCTTGGTCAAGAAGTTGGAATGGCATGAGTGAGAGCACGAAGAAGAAGATTACTTTTCCAAGAATGACCCAATAATAGTTATGGCTCTCTGGCAGTGTGGGTTACTAAAGTTCTTTAAGATTCAGGGCATGAGGGCCCAGTTGAGACTATTTGAGTACTTGGATCACATGTGGGATGTGAACGGGCAAGAATTTCACGTGGGTGCCCACACACTCACCATAGATATAGAGGATATCTATTTCTTGATAAGACTATATCATCGTGGTTAGAGGGTGACACTTACAGGTCGCAGGGGTGGCGATGAGCCTATGAACTACTACATCCACCATCATTGTGTCTCGGGCATTGAGAAACATAGCGGTAAGGTAGCTATCAGTGATGTCTGAGATTTTCCTTTGAGAACTATCCTTTATACTATTACTCGCATGGAAGGGAGTGCAACTCTCCACATGGATCTGTAGATCCATTTTTAGTATGCATTGGAATGCATGGATCCCAGAGTCTTCAACTGGTGCGAAGGGGTCCTAAAGATCATGAAGAAACAACTTATCAAGTGCAGAAGTGGTGGGTTGAAACAATTGGATATGGGTCTATTTTGGTATCCTTCTTCCTGGAAAGGGTCCCTGACCTACACTTACAGGTGTAGTGGGGTATAACCGCTCCATAGGTTCCGAGGATGAAGAGGTGTGTAGATCTCATGGCTCGACATAGAGGTGGTCCCATCGTCAGGGATGACAATGTCTTCATCCAATGGCTGAGGATTCAACTGCTCATGGTAGAAGATTATGCGTATGTCGTGGTGGATTTCCATGAAGATCCAGATTTAGCTCTTCCTGAAGATTCCCAGTGGGGGGACATAGGGAAGAAGGAATTTTGTTTATATAATGTTTTTTTTATTTTTAATGATATAAAATGTTTTTTGTGTTATTTATCCAATGAATAATTGAGTGCTCTTCAAAAATGCAGATGTGGGACCTTATCATCCTTTGGGTTCATCCCCGATCCAGAGGTGGGGAGAGAGATAGGTGTTGTAGTAGGAGCATATGTCGCAGATCTAGAGGTCATAGAACAAAACCTGAAGGGGTTGACCATGGGTGTCCCTGATGCCACAATCGACGAGCTCCCTAGGCATTTTCAATGCCACATAGTGGGCATATCCGCATCCATCGGTCAACTGCTCCATAGAGTAGCATGGGGAGTTGCTCATTATAGCGAGCAACATCCTTGATGCTTTTGTACATGAAGTTATGAGCTTCACTTTTTTGATATTTTGGTCTTCAAACAAAAGCACTTTTTGTAAACTTTTATCGATATAAATATGAGGCTTCTACCAGCTTACTTGTTTTATGGATAAAGTGTGATTGGATTTTATAAATGTCTCAAGTGTTTGTATAACACATAATTAGCCAATGCATCTGTTAATGTATTTATACATCTAGGAATGTGTTGATATTCAATGTAATCAAAATGACGTTCCAAGAGGTGAATTTGTAAATATACCCTTACCAAAGTAGGACTCTGGATGGAATAAACGTTACTCAATAGTAGGACTACTAACTGCGAATCAAGTCGTACAATAAGATGACGGATTCAAGTGAAACAACGTCAATTAACAACTTGATAACTGCGTTGTATTCCGCGATATTTTTAGTTGCACGACCAAGGCAAACACCATGTAGACTGCTCAATTCATTCGTAGGTGCATAGATTGCCCAAGCAACGGATGCTAAGTTTTGAGTACTGCGATTAGCGCCATCAATGAAGCCAATATAGGGTAGCGAAGACACCGACATCTGGAAACCAATCACAATGCAAGGTAAGCAGTTTGAAGGGTGAAGCCAAAAATGAAAAAGCACACAAGAGTATGATACACTAAAAATACACAACACTCATGCAAAAATGATTTAAGCATAGTACTTCTTCAAGTAAATCCCATTTCTTGGTTCACTCAAAGGAATTCCATCATAATCCGCCAGCTTGTAATCCCCTTTCTCCAACACTCATTTCACAATGTAAGGACCCCACCACATGGGCTTGAATTTACCGGCCCCTAGCAAATCACAATCTTGTTCGTAAAGAAGAACTAGATCACGTTCAAAAAAAACATGTGGTTTAACATGCTTGTCATATTGAGCTTTGACATGCTTTTTCTGAGTTTCAATAACTAAGGCTGTGTCACGACGGGTTTCATCTAATTGCATCAAATACAAAAGACGTTCCTCTTCAGCTGAGGTGTTAGGGAGAAGTTCGACAACTAGTTTCAAAGATGGAATTTCATATTTAATCAAAAAAATTGCTTTCATACCATATACTAACTGGAAAGGTGTGAAGGTTCACTCAAAGGAATTCCATCATAATCCACCATCTCATAAGCCCTTTCTCCAACACTCGTTTCACAATGTAAGGAACCCACCACAAGGGCTCGAATTTACCGACCCCTAGCAAATCATGATCTTGTCCGTAAAGAAGAACTAGATCACCTTCAGAAAAAACACATGGTTTAACATGCTTGTCATATTGAGCTTTGACACGCTTTTTCTGAGTTTCAATAACTAAGGCGGCGTCACGACGGGTTTCATCTAATTGCATCAAATACAAAAGACGTTCCTCTTCAGTTGAGGTGTTAGGGAGAAGTTTGAAAACTAGTTTCAAAGATGGAATTTCATATTCAATCAAAAAAATTGCTTCGATACCATATACTAACTGGAAAGGTGTGAACCCCGTGGTAGACTTAAAAGATGTCCTATAGGCCCACAATGCTGAGAGCAACATCGTGTGCCAATTTGAATTATGAATTCCTACCATCTTTTGAAGCATATTAGTGGGAACTTTGTTGATTGCATCAACCTGGCCATTGGCCTGCGGATAATAGGGGGTTGAGTTTTCATGTCGAAGACCTAACTTCTTGGTAAGCTCGGACATCATGAAATTGTTAAAATGACTACTGTGATCAGTAACGATGGCTTGAGGGACAACAAATCTAGTAATGATATGACTAAATATGAACAATGTTGCATTTTTCCCGGTATTATCAAATGCAGGCATCGCCTTGGCCCACTTAGTGAAATAATCCACAGCTACAATAATGTATCCATGACCCCGAATGAGTGAGGGTTACATGTCATGAAGTCAATACCCCATTTAGCGAAGGGACCAACGGAAACTACAGGGTGAAGAGGAGTAGGGTGAGATCTTATTGTTGTAGGTTTGACAAGCGTGGAATTTCTAGACAACAGTAATGCAATCCTTAAACAATGAAGGCCAGAAATAACCAACTTGTACGATCTTTTGGGCAGTGGCATACCCAAACATATGACCACCACATGCTCCAGACTGACAGTCATTCAAAGATTTCTCAGCTTCATCGTAGGTGAGGCATCGTCAAAATATGGAATCAATACCACAACGATAGAGGGTATCACCCAGGATAATGTATTGATGGGATTGATACCGAATATGATGATGATCTGTACTAGAAAGGTCAGGTCAGAAAGTTTGGGTCTGGAGATAGATGATAATATATACATACCATATTTCATCAGAACTGATCAGAAAGAGGGATTCATCAGATAAGGAATCCTCTGCCACAGTTTCGGTTTCAGTAGAGGGAAAGTCACATATCAATTCAGCAAAAACCAAAGACTTATTTGACTTGGCGTGTTCAAACTCCAAATCAAACTCTTGGAGAATGACTATCCATTTAGAGTACTCGCCCCCCCATCAATTGTCGAGTAAGGATATGTTGCATGGGGTTTCAATCGGAAATGATTGGAGTTTTGCATAATAAGATGTAGTGACGAAAATGTTGAACAACTTGCACAACTGCCAAGGCAAGTTTCTCCACACATAAATATTTGGTTTCAGTGGTTGTGAGACTCTGACTCAAATAGTATATAACATCTTCATCATGTGAATCATCCTCTTGGACTAAAACCATAGCAATGGTAGAGTCCAAAGTAGCTAAGTACAGAAAATAATCTCGGCTATAGTCAGGTGGAAACAACAGTGGTGTACAGGTTAAGGCGAGTTTCAAAGCTTCAAAGGATTTGTTTGCAATATCGTCCCATGCAAAATTGTAACCTTTCTTGAGAAGTCGAGTAAATTCTTTCGTTAATTTAGCGTAGTTGGGAATGAATCGATGTAAAAAGTTTGCCTTCCCTTGCAAACTTTGGAGTTGGCGTAGCGTGGAAGGAGGAAGTAAATTGAGAATAGCCTCAACCTTCAAGGGGTCTACCCTAATCCCATGTATAGACATGATAAAAAAAAGAAGTCGTCTGAACTCCACACAAAAAACACATTTGTGTGGGTTCAAACGTATGCGATAATAACGATAGCATAGTAAAATGGCTCGTAGATGTACCGGGTGATCTTAACGATGCATAGAATGCACCAGTAGATCATCTATATAGGGTTTTACAATGTGCTTGATGTCATGAAAATCATAAGACATAGCACGTTGAAAAGTCGCACCAGCATTTTTTAGACCAAAAGGTAGTTTATGGTAGGCGAGGGTCCCCCAAGGGCAAATAAAAGTAGTCTTGTGTTAATCCGCAGGAAAAATATTGATTTGATTATAGCCGGAGAAACCATCCATTAAGGAGAAGATTTCACTCCCAGCACAGTCGTCAACGATCTGATCAACGAAAGGGGTTGGATAATTGTCTTTGGGACAAGCTTTATTTATATCCCTATAATCTACACAAACGCGGATCGTGCCTTGTTTCTTGTTTACCGGAACAAGATTGGACACCCAATCTGTCAAAGCCACAGGATAGACAAAGCCATCTTTTAGAATTTTTTCAACTTCAAGCTTAATAGCAGCAACTTTACGTGGATGTACTGGGCGAAGTCTCTGTCGAACAAGTTTAGCATTTGGGTAATTCTTAATCTCATGCACAACAATATCAGGATCAATACCAGGCATTTCTTCATAACTCCAAGCAAAAACGTCACAAAATTATTGAAAAATGGATTTATAAGTGTAGACCTCATCATTAGAACATGAGGCACCGATATGAACATTTTCCACGACTCCAGGTTTAATCGATATGTCAAGAGGAACGATAGGTGAAACTGATAATCTATCGCTACACTTGATTGTGTTAGAAATAAACCCACATATTTCTACCACATGTGCATCCTCACACCAACATAGATACACACACGTGCAAGTAGTTGCAAGACAATCAACAGTGTGGGTATTACTTAAGTTCCCTTCATACAAAATATCGTGTGTTGACTCAGGAACATAAGAAATAACAACAACAGTAGACGAAGTCGAAATCCGTTGGTAACTCTCTATGGAATTACATTCTAGGAAGAGAATAGAAGGATGATGCCCATCGTCCCATGGAGTATCTTCCATAGACATGACCACCATGATCATCTCATCAGTAGGAAAGATCACATGAAACAGATTAGGAGATGTATCACCGAGAGAAGGGAGAGAGGGAGTTGTCGATTGAATAGCTTGATAAGCTGATTCCACCATACTTAAATGCATTTTGTCATCGTAACTAAGATAGTCACCAGAGATAGGTACTATTCACGGGTCATAAGACTCAGGGGTTTCACGAACAGAGGTTGATATCTTGTTAATTGAGGAGAAAAAATGAGGAGGAATATCGGGTGGTGGAATAGGAAATGTACCCATCAAGGTTGAATCTTTTAAAGGACCCAAGCCGACATTCTCATAACCAGAAGGTGTTTTCGAGATAAAAAGTACATTGCTAGTACATGAATCAGAATTAAAGAAGGCCAGTTGGTCGACAATAATGAATTTGCCTTAGTGTGGGAAACGTAACACAGAGAAAAGAGTAGACACAACTGTGAGCATGGAATCAATCCAGCTACAGCCAAGTAGAAGGTTGTAATCAAGAGGTGCATCAAAGACCTCAACCTTGACATTAACCTCTTTACCTTATAACATAATAGACAATGAAGGAAGAACACCGTAAGGTTTAAACCCTGTACCATTGAAGGCTTAAGAGTATTGTGCTACTTGGTAATGGTAGGAGAGCCAATAGCTTTCCAAAAAGTAACGGACATAACACAAGTCAAGGCTCCTTCATCAACAACAGTTCAACAGATATTCTTATTTTCCACAACAACTTGGATCTGAAACGCTAATTGAGGAGGAAGCCTTGGAATATGATCTTCCAAGTCAAAGATTATCAAATTAGTATCGGTAGGATCAATTCCACCAATAGCCTTTAACATCGCCTTTTGTTGAGTAGGACAACTTTGAAGGACTTCGAGAGCCGACATTGTAGAGGGTGCTTGCGCAAGGTCTTCTACACTATAGTTTTGGGTAGCACGTGCATGAGGATTAAATGAAGACTTTTGAACGACGCCCTTGGGAGGACAATGAAGAACTATATCGAGACCCAATCGTTCAATATGAAGAGAAATGTTTGGAGGTGACGTTGGGGAAGGAGGTTGAATCAATGAAGGTGGTAAATCATAAAATTTCTCTTTCGAAGGAGAATCATCTTTTGCTCGAGTTGTGGTTGCAAGTTTGTTCTTCTTGGAGTCACCAATACACATAAGGACATAAGACGTGGTAGAAGGAGAAGGTTGGTCATGGATAACCAATTGGCCCTGCTGATGAGAAGGAAAAGGTTGTGACAAGACAACGGGTGTAGGAGGTTTCTCGGTCCCTTGCAAGAACTTAGTAACCTTAGCACGCTGTGGACAATCTTTCGTGTAAGGATCCTCACCACGAATAAGGAAAGGATAACGAGGTTTACACTTATCTTTTTCATCAGCAGGTTGTGTTTTAGGTTTCTCATATTGTTGATTATTATTTTTGTCCTCCTTATTCTTACCCTTTCCTTTCGTTTTAGTTTGATTTTTACCGGTAGGCGTAGATTGAACCGAATTAACTTCAGAAGTTTTACCAGAGGAAGGAGTAGGAGTAGGAGTATTTGGTACATTAGAAGTAGTAGACTTGGGTTTGGTATCACTGGCTTGTGTAGACTGAGTCTCGACATGAAAAGTGCCAATCACACCATCAGCAGCATGAGAAGCTACTGGATGTGTTGGGGTAGGATTTGTGGATGGACGAGGAGCATCAGTGATCAAGTCATAGAGTGTGCCCATTTGTGAATAAACAAGATCTAGATATTGAGCACGACTAATTTCCTACTCTTCAATGATGACACCACCCATGGAAACATCACGGGCTATAGGACCAATGAGTGATTTGGTAAACCACTCGGCCAACAGTTGATTAGGAAGGGGAACTTTGATTAAGCTTCTTCTCCTCCTCCACTCATGAATATGATCAGAAATATGAGTGGAAGAGGATTGTTTAAATGAACTAAAAATTTCAATTCCTGTCTCATATCGAATTGGCAACTGGTAATGCGTTAAGAATGACATAACTAAGGTGTTAAAGTCATTAAATAATACTCGTGGTAATTCGATATACCATTTGGTTGTCGAACCCATAAGAGTTCGTTGGAAAAGTTGTAATCTTATAAAGTCATCCATCAATGAGTTGGACGAACACAAAAGATGAAATGTCATGATGTGATTATTAGGGTCTTCTCATGATCGACTATCAAACTTAGGAATGTCAAATGGTAATTTGGTTGGTATGACAGGCCACTAAGGAGAATGTAAAATAGGATCATTCAAAATCCTAGATAAATCCGGTAAATCCAAAGTAGCAAGAAAAGGAAACTATTTGTTCACTTGAGGAAACTGGTAGTTTTTAGGTGGTAACCCCATAGGTATACTAGTAGGACCATAAGTAGTCTGTAGATAGTTAGATAGTCCTGACAAATTCGGCTGTGGAGGGTTTTGAGTCAAATAGCCAACAGGGGTTGGTTGATTAGGTATGTTCCCTTGGAAAGGAACATTAGACTGAAAATTTTGACCCAAAGTAGGATTCATAGAACCTAGATATGGTTGTCTGAGATTAGGGGGCACAAAATAATTAACTTGAGGATGTTTACCCCGAGACAGTTATTGATTTCCTTGGAAAGGAAGATTCCAAGGTTAAGATTGTAATGCAGGTATATTTTGCCCATAAACTAGGTTATGGCCTCCAACTTGAGGTTGCCCCCCAAGTTGAGGTTGTTCCCCAATCTGAGATTGCCCCCCAAATTGAGGTTTCCCCCCAACTTGAGGTTGGTCTCCAACATGAATTTGAAAACCAAAAGCGACAGAATGATTGGTGCCTCCAATTGGATTGGAGCTACTAGGTCCAGGACAACTAGATCCTCTAGACAAATGTGGAGGAGAAACGTAAGGCCCCCCAGAGAGAACCTGGGTAGGTGTAGGAACGAAATGAATAGCAGCGTTATACCCAGGAGAAACAAAAATATTAGACCCTCCGGATGGATTCTGGGTAAGGATAGCAATAGAAGTATTCAAAGTGTTATACCCAAGGGGAAGTGATAGATTTTATCTAAGCGGAAGTGGCATTCCAATAGGAGCTTGAGTGATGACCACATTTCCAGGAGAAACAGTTGTAGCTTGTGGGACCATGGTAGAGTTGGCGATCTTGAGAGGAAGAATCGAGTGAGAACCAATTAATAATTGGTCTGGAACTGTGACAACATTACTAGTTGCACCAGTGAAATGATCTAAAGGTATTGTATAAGCAGTGGAAGTCATAGGTGTTTGCGATGCCTGGAATGCTAGTGTCTCAAAAATATCATGTCCCAAGGAGGTTCTCTGAAAAAATCCAGTAGTACTAACCACGGTTCTAAATGATTCACTCTGAAAGGGTGGATCGTCCACACTAGACTCTATGTGAGGTCCAGTAGGTATGTGAGTATGATATTCAGTAACAATTTCTCCCAACTAATTTAGTCGGAGCAGAATTGGATCTTCTCTAAGGTTCAATAACAGGTTTACGGGAAGTATCAACTCCTCTAATGGAGTAGAACTTCCAATCTTAGAGGCTACGTCGCTATTGACTGCTCCTTCAGGAGAGCCCTCTGGTGAATTGGGAAGCAAAGGGACATAACTTTTTGGATCTTCTGGAGGTATTCCTTACATCCTACGTGAACGGCGAGGGCCGATGTTGGCTGCACCAAAAAGAGAACGAAACAAATCTATGGCCAACTAGAGAAGCAAACAACACTTACTAATAAAATCTAGAAATCAAAGCAAGCAAACAAACCTTCTTATTTCAAAGTCACTAGTTGGTGATGAAATCCAACGTCATAAATCAATACAAGAAGGGGCTTGGATAAAGCGGGTGGAAAAGTTACGTTGACGACCTACTTAACAGACTCACACCCTGGTGCAAGCTGCCACACATAATCGTCAGTATACCCTCCAAGGAGCCCGAGTGATTTTGGCCAACGTCGATTCTAGGTACCATGAAGACTTGCCCCTCCACAGTCACCTCATGTAAAGACCCTAAAAATATAGGCTACTAAGGTTACCAATTACGACAATGATGCCTGGGGAAACAATCGAAGCCCGATCCACGTGCAAAGGCATGATATCTAGCCCGAAATCAACTCGAGAAGGTCCCCACAGGATTTTCTTCTCAAGTGACCCCCAATAATATGTGCAATCTCTACACTAAGACCGAAAAAGTAGGGTGAGTAACTCTGCCAGTCCTAATGCGACCTCATGATTGACCCTTGTGTTAGAAGGGCTTCCCAGGACAAAACGTAGCAAGTGGATTTGAACTCTCCCTATCACAAGATACTATTGTGTGTTTTGATGCTTTGGAGAGTGTGCCTTACAACATATTCCAAAGCGCTATCCTAGCTAATTTCAGTGAAGAGAATTTCTAGAAAATAAAAGTTACTAATAATTTTTAAAATTACGTTGTATTTTAAACGTTGATGTTTACTCAAAAGGGAAATGGAAATGAAACTAATGATGTATGTGACCTTGACCCAAAAAAATGCAAGAAGAGATGATTATGCAATCTTTCAATTCAATGAACCCTAATTACAGTAGGGAGAAGGTATCTCTTTTGAAATACAAAAGCTACGAAACTCAATTTCTCAATTTTTGAATGAACAAAATTCCAAATAATCATGAGCTACAAAATTTTCCAATTTTCTCTTTTAACAAATATTTTGAATGAAAGAATTTTCTTGTGAATAATTACTAAAAATAAGAAATGACTTCAGTTCTTTCTTTCTCAAATCAAACCAAAGATGTAATGGAGGAAACAAAACATAATCCAAGAAAATTAACACATTCTCAACACGATTCCCAAATCAAGCCTATAACGTAGACAAAAATGAAATGATAGGAAAGCTTTTTGTCAAATGCAAAACAAAAAGGTCTCCCAATCAATGATCAATCCATAAAGTAAAAACAATACAAAACTTGAAATAACTCAAAGACCCTTTATCAAACAAGCACTTAGGACCAAGATCTAGAGATTATACCCTTGTGACAAAAATCAAAAGCAAAAGTTGCAAAATTACAAAGAAAAACTTTCAATTTCTGAAAACCAATCAAATGCAAGATTCAAACTTATAAATCAATCAATCACTGGTATCAGAAGTTCATCCCAAGCAATTGAGGAAAAACTAGGTGGAAAAAAGAAAAATTGGCTCTCTCCAACAATTCCTACAAGAATCGTTGCGAGCTGCAATGGAGCATAGTGCGACGATCTAGGGTCATCGTATGTTGCCAATAGGGTACAGTGTGACGTCATCGCACTGGTCTACACCAATATGGTGCGACATCCAAGGATCGTCGCAGTCTGTCTATATAGTACAGTGCGACAATCTCTGTAACTAAAGGAAAATGGAAAGAAAGACAAAAAATCTTTCTGAACCTTTAGACCCATGGAGTCTAGATGGATCACCCATAGACTCAGAGAATGAATTTAACCAAAGGAAGGAGGGATAAAAGAAAATAAGAGGCAAAAAACCAAAAGAAAGTCATTTCCCAAGTATGGTCGCCAATTTTGTTATCGGATTAATCGGTAAGTGCGGACACAAACAGATCTCCCTAGATCCCACAGGAAATTAAAACAAAACAAAACATAATGCACACTTCGCCTTAAACTTCATTATCATATGAACTAGCTTAATGAGGTACAAGTGACGTGCCTTTTAAACGATGCTTGACCCTCGCTAGTGTCATCCTTATAGCTCCTTCCTTGGGTTTGCAGAATAATAAGCCTGTTCAAGAATCACAAACCAACAAAGAGAGAAAACAAAGATATATAGATATATATATTCTAATGAGGTCTATGTATATGATCAAGGAATTATACAATAGAAGATGAGATGCTTATATAAGGAATAAATGCATTATTGTATTAAGTGAATAGAAAATGGAGAATACAACCCATGCCTTGATGTTGCAAGGTCCCTTTTTAATGGCTCTTTTCTTCAACACACACACCTTTTCTCCAAATGCCTTGAATGAAGAAGATCCACAATCTATCTTGAAGAACTAAAGCAAATATCTCAAGCATAATCTAAAGTATAACTCTCCATACAAATCTTAGCCTATTTAACCTTAGCCTTTTCCATGACATATCCTTCTTTATATAATGTGAAAGAGAGATGGATGAGGAGATTAGGATGATCCCACCAAATCAGAGAAGCGAGTAAGATCCAAACCGATCGGAGGCCACCTCATCTTCTAGAAGATTCCCTTCTAGAACATTTGTGAAATTTGACTTTACCCATGCTTTAAGCATCGTCACACCCTATGCACAAGCAGCATGCGATGATGTCACAGCCCAGGTATAGTGCAGAATGCGACGATCACGAATCGTCACACCCCATGCATATATCAGGGTGCAATGACCTTCCTTCATATGGTTCTTTGGCAGACGAAAGCAAATCACTTTTCCCATGGAGAAAGTATCTTTTAATATTTTTTAGGGAACATGAACACATGTTTTAAGGTGATCACTAAGGTGACCAAAATAATGTGTAACATAGTGTGGACTCGGTACTTCTTGAGGGTATACATTGAGACGCATCAGGTACGAAAGATCATAACCTTGTAACAATACTTTTCCATTTTTATTTTTATTTTGGTTGTACAACGAGGGATCTAAGTCATTTTGTTTTCATCATGTAGATAGAGGTGCATCACATCTGGAAGAGATGCTAGCATTAGGATATCACGGAGATGCACATGCGGTGGTAGAGCATGATGTCGTAGTGGGAGGACTCTAGGAGGTGGAGAGAAACCTCCGGGGCTTGACCATGGGGGTCCCTCCCTTGAGGAGGCAGGATGTGCCTCTACACCTTCAACGACATATAATTGGGGTCTTTGAAGGCCTCAATAATTTTCTATGACAGATGGCAAGGGAGGTAGTGTGTTATGCGGAGCACAACGTGGTGCAGGGGTACGAGTAAAGTCTCCAGTCATTTTGTAGTCTTTATGATGATTCTATGGGCATAAAGGCCCATGTTTTGCCTTGTTTTGTACTTTTGTATAATGTATTTTGAAGAAAAACTTTTGCTATCAATCTTATACATATAAACGAGTTTTGTGGTGGCTACTTATGTTGTATTTTATTTTATGTGATGTTTTTATACATATGCTTTATCTTCCAAATGTTTATCTATGTGCAATATACCAGTCCAACATGTAATTCGCTAACGAATCTGTGATCTTGTTGAGTTCCCTCGATATTGTTGGATCATGTTGTCATTGATGCAAATGGTTTGATTATTTGGGAGATTGTTGGATCATATGTCATTGATGTAAATGGTTTGGTTTGATTGATGTCATTGATTGATGTCAAGTAATTGATTGGTTGATGATTGATGAACAGTGAATATGCCTTGATGAGAATTATAGATGTCCAAGTGGAAACCAATTGATAAAGATGGATCATTGATATGATGCATTGATGAATATGGATTAATGAGTTGTCATTGATACATGATGCATAGTTTATATATATGATGCAGTGGTGAATTGATGCAAAGATGAATCATTATTCTCTTATCATGGTTGATAAGGTGCACAAA
>JASDQU011101670.1:13715-44409 GCA_032191745.1 Picea mariana
CCAGATGATGGCAATGTCATACTGCTGGATACCTATGAACATAATGGGCCGGCTCGTGATGAGACCTCCCATCCTCTTGGTTAGGTCTTGTTTTATTATTTTTCTTAGGGTCCCTTTAGTTTCTTATCGAGAGGCTTTTTATTGCCTTCTCGAGGATCCCCTGGGCGAAGCATCTATAGGTTTTATTTCCTATGGCTTTTATCTTTTACCAGTTGCTTTTACCCCCTGGGCCTTTAGCCCCTTCTTCCCACAAGACAAAGTGTAACCCTCAAAGGTCATCCTAATGGCCGGACTAGGGGAATGGGATAGATGAGCGGGGTATAAGATGTAAAATGATAAAATGGTGGGAGTGGACGATGGCTCTGCAAATCCCCCTTGGTGGCTAACCAAAACCCATGAATATCAACTTGCTAAGTCGCCCCATCAATCACCCCGACAATGGTCAAGTGGATTAGTGTAAGATCCAAGCAGTCATCAAAAATGAAAGGAACCTAATGCATATATAAGAGGGTTATAATGATCAAATATGACACATACCATGATACCTTGGACTAATTACCTCATGGAGCAAGAGCCCTCTCCGATGCAAGTCCAAGCCGGTGGCGATGGAAGCTGTTGCTGCTGACAGGACAAATCTGGCGAAGAAGAAGAAAGATGGGTCCTCCAGGGCCATGCTCAGGTCAATCCTGTTCTTGGTACTCCATGTCTAGGACCTGTGGGCCTCAAGACATGATCTCCTAGTTATCCCTAGATATCGAGGATAACACCGCCTATTCAACTAGGGGGTCAACTCCATGTGCCATGAAGATATGCATCATCAGATGCTAATATGTTGAAGACAGTTTGGTTCTACTGGGCAATTTATGCCTCTAGCACAATTTTTGTAAACGAAATTTCCGCACCCTTGCGTGGGTTAATAATGTCATAGGTCTGCATGGATCATGGTTAGGTCAGGTACCTTGGGATGTTTTCATTGGGAGCGTTCTTTTCACTGAGGGTTTTTTATCCTCAGGTTGTCAATTGGACTTTTTAGCCTGGTTGATTTCCCTTGAGTTTTTTCCTCACACCTACAATAATTCCTCCAAAGTGGTGAACGACGTTCTAATGGTCTCATCCTCTGGTAGCTATTGTTTAGGAATGATGTAAATGACCATGCAAGACACCATAGAAAGTTTTGCGGAATTCTGTCGAGTCTAGATAGGTTTTTTTTAATTAATTAAATTTAATTAATTTTCCTAAGGTTGGGATTTTAATTATTTAATTAATTAATTGTTTTTGAACAATTATTGTAAAAGCTAGGCCTTTGGGTTTTTGATAGGGGTATTTGTGCTCAAAAGAAATGGAAAGGCACCCCCTACACCCTTGGGCCAAGTTTCAGCTCAGTCGGACAAGTTTTGTTATGCATTTGTCCACCCGGAGTGTCAGTCAGTTAAAACAACAATTTTAATTGCCAAGTGTGACATTGCCGAAATGCCATTTTTTGTAATTTTTGAGTTAATGGGGTGAAGTAAAGTGGATAAAGGCATGAGAGATGTTCCCTAACCTACCCAACCCACTCCCTAACCTTTACACACCCCCTTACACAACCCACTCACTAAATACCCACGCCCCCTAGGGGGATTTGTGCCCCCCCCCACATGAAAACCATTGAAACTCCATTTAATTGATTTGTGGGCCCCTCCCGTGGGTAGTGCACCCTTCCTAGCCTACCACCTCACCCATTGCTTGTCCCCACATACCAAATCACTCATCCAACTCATCAATCCTCACCCAAACCCTAAGTGGTGCGCCCCTCTCCTTGGGATGCTCTCTTTGGCTTGGTTGTTGACACTTGGAACTCATCCAAGAGGGGTGACTTTGCCTCTCCAAGCATAAATAGAGCCTCTCCTCACTCATTTCTTTACCAATCTTTGAGTTAGTGTTACTCTACTGAAATTTCTTCCCATCTCTTTTGCTCTTTGCCTCTTGCTTCCATCCCATTTGCTCTTGAGAGTCTTGGAGCAACTTGTTGCTGCAACACTCTCCCATTGGATTAATAAAGCTTTGGAGGATTTGGAATCACCAAGAGTATTCTAGTTGCATTCTATCATATGAGGTGATATTGTGATTTTTGAGTTTATTGTGTAGTGTTGAGTAGATCTTGAGTAAAGTAGTTTATTTGGGTAGGTTAGCAAAGAGTATTCTTGCTGATTTATTTATGTTGGATAGCTAGATGATGTGAAGTATTTCAGATTGTTAGTTTATCCATACATATTATCTACTTCCATGCTTCACATTTTGTCTTGAGTTTTGCAGGTTCACTTCAAGGGATTGTTGGGAAAGCCTCAAGAATGAGTCTTCCCTCAAAGCCTTCTCAAACTCTTAGTTTACTTAGTCCTATATTTCTGCACTCATTTCACTTATATTTCAGTTTAATAACCATCTTAGATAGGTCATATATTTTTACATTTCATTTGGAGATTTCATGTGAAAAAATTCTGCGTAAAAAACAAATTTTTTTCTTAACTTTGTTGTGTTGTGCAGCATTTCCAGCAAGCATTTGCTTGCTAGTTTTTGCAGGTTCTTACCAGAAACAAGGGGATATGTTGCTGAAATTCATCCACACAACACATCAAAAGATCAACCTTTGAGTGGGTAACAAGTCTCTCTTTTCTCTCATTCATTTCTAGTGTTGTAGCAAGCCCCCGAGAAGTTCCCTTGAGGCTTGCATTCTCTTCTTCCATTTCAGTCATTGTAGTTTATTTTCTGTAATTAGTTAGTGCCTACACCTTGGGAGAGTGATTGGCTCGGCCAACCCCCCAAAATCGTTGGGCTAGAAGATAGATTTTTTGAGCATTTTTTATTTCTCGCCCCACTTGTCATTAAAACAAGGTTGTGTGGCTAGGATTGCTTAATAATAATTGTTGTTAATTTCCTTTACAACCCTCTTTGGCACAATATTGGTAGGCTTGCCTCCACCTTGTGTCATTGTGAGTAGTTTATTGCTATTTATTTTCAAGTTTTGCTTACATAATTGCCTACACCTTGGGAGAGTAACCCCCAAAATCGTATGGCTAGGATGTTAGTGATGTGTTGATGGTTTATATGGTTTAAATGGATTAAAATGCTCTAGAGTAATCATCACATGTTATATCATCTTAGTTCAAGCCCTTAAGGCATACTTCCATTTACATGCTTTAGTTTATGCTTGCAAATATTTCACTCTTTAGCATGGTATCTCAAATGGAGTAGATTACATGTTGAATAATATGTCTTGAATGCAATCTTTTATTTCTTGGGCACACATAACTCTCACGCTTTCCTTTGGTTTTGATATGTAAATGGTGTAGGAGTTAGCTTTCATTTTCAGCAAGTATCTTATCTTAAGCATGCTAACTCACATGGAATAGCTTATGTGTTTGAATGGTTAAAATCTTAAGTGTTGTTCCATTTGGCAAGTTGTTCTTGCCCCTTTCATAACATTTTCCTACATATCTTGCACATGCTATGGGTTATCAAATGGTGATGTAAATGGTCTCTCTTTCCAGCTTTCAATTTATGCTTTAGATGTGGTGTTACATGCTTTAATTTCATAATCTGCAACACACTTCACAATAGTCATTTTCAGTTTCGGTTTTGGGCATTATTCGACACTTTTGGGCACCTAAAACTTATCTAAAACACTCATAACACACCTTAAGACTTACCCATAAGTCATAATAGTATTTTAGACCAACTAGGATACCTAATTCCACCATCTACACCATTTAAAACGGGTTTGAGGAAAACAATGGAGGGTGTGGGCAGGGGACTGTCTCACGGCGCACAGGATGTGTCCTCTTCGGGAAGTACTCTTACTTTAGGGCTGACCGTGAAAGCTAGAGTGGGCCTCGTTGCCTTACTATCTTGAGCATCAGGCAGTTATTTGGCAATAGGAGGAGGAGGAGGAGGAGGAGGAGGAGTAAGGTTTGACACTTAGTTAGGAGGGCAAGTAAAATTTATCAAATCTTTAAACAACTCTTAACCACTTAGTCTTCTAGGCAATCTTTACTTGGGTATATCTTATGATGGTTGTTTGGAATAATACATTGCAAGCACATGTACATCTCTTATCTGTCATGCAAATGTGGCTAAGTTTCTAAGTGTTAATCTTTGATTTTGGTGAACATTTATCTTTCAATTTATGCTCTTTGTGGTGTGATTCAAGAAGAAGTTGCGCATCCCATTGGGGAGGCATCATCTTGTTGAGTCTTGAGTGCTTTAGTGGTTGCCATTGAAAAGAAGTCCAATAGAGTAAGTGCTATTGGGGCATGCTTGGCTTTATGTGAATGATCTCAATGTTTTGATATCTTTTGGATTCTCACATTTAAGCATTGTTCATCTTGTCTATTTGTATCTTGTGTAAGTGTTGTAATATCTATCTTTCATTATTGTGAGTACTTGTATCTTGGTTGTGGATAAGTGTAACTTCACTTTACTTGTAATCCTTATTGTAATTAAACTCCCTCAAACTTAGTTGACCCCTTGCCCAACCTTTAGGCACTAGTCTTAGTTGACTTAGGAAAGTGTTTGCTTGTCATTGAAAATCTTGCACTCTGCATTTGCTGCCTTAGCATCATAGGTTATCTTTCCCCTTAACCTTTAATAAATTAAAACCAACTCCTAGAACATAAACGTTAAATCACATCTAGTAACTAGGGTCTACCCCCCTTGGCTTCCCTAGGAGTAAGCCTAGAAGGAAGAAGTTCCAGTCAAGGTGACAATGTGGACTGTGAACCTAGGCATTGTACCTCCAAGGACACACTAAGTGAGCTAGACTTTGCTCACATTTGCAAGTGTGTATTAGGACGGCAACACCTCCCACAACTATGAGCCAACAAACAATCAAAAAGAAGGAAGAAAAAGTGCAAGAAAACCCTACAAATTGACAAGAGGGTTGAGAGATAGCTACCAATCCCTTTGGGGGGTCTTCTAGTGTTGTGTAGATGTCTTTGGGCAGCCAAAACCCCTTTTCAACCAGATCTGAAACCTGCAAATCAGCAAGGTATCCTTGTTGAAAAGTGCTACACACAACCAACCAAAATGAGAGAAAACCCTTGCTTTTTAAGGCAAGAATTTTCCGCAAGAAAATGGAGTATATATGTGTAAAAATTGACCTATCTAAACATGTTATGCTAACTAAAAATGAATGTGAACGAATAGCAATATAGAAGAAGAGTAAAGAGAGAAAAGAGCTTGGAGTGTAGTTGGGTCTCAAGTGATCCTTCTTGCTTGAGGTGTTCCCAATGAAACCTTTGAACCAAACCTACAAAACCCTTGTTAGATAATACACATACATGGATAATATATTGAATATGTTAATAAGATGACACTTCAATCCTATCTAACATATCAAGACATATAGATCTACAAGAACATGCATTGATAAATCCACTCAAATAACACTTTACCTAGGATCCAATGTATATAATCACCACAACAAATTGATACAAGTTTACCTCATGTGCATAAGAAGAACAAGAACATGCATTGCTCCTCTAGTTATACTCCAAAGCTTTCCTTTATTATTACTCAAGAAAATGGATCTTGGAGAGAAAATACTCCAAAACCCCAAGAGAAGAGAATGGAAGAAATGGAATAATGGAGAGAGAGAGAAATGAAAATCAAGTAGCATAACAATAGCTCAAGATATGGTGAGTTGGGAGTGAGAAATGAGATCTATTTATATTTGGAGAGGCAAACCTATCTCTCTTGGATCAATGCCAAGTATCCACCACCAAGCAATAGAGTAGATCTCAAGGCTAGGGTGCACCACCTAGGGTTTGCAAAAGAGATCTAGGGTGTGGAAGGGATGGAAAGTGTTGGGATCAAGCAAAATGAGTGTGGGAGGCCTTGGGATTGATGCCAAGGCAAGGGAAAAGTTTAAAATAATTAAAAAAAAATTATTTTTTGAGTTTCAAGAAGAGGGGGGCGTAACTCCTCTTGGAGGGCGCACCTCTTGGGATGGGGAGATGAATGGAGGGTTGGATGTGAGGTAAAAGGGTGTGGAAACACTCTAGAAGGGGACGTGGGGGGCAAATGAGGGTTAAGCATGTGAGAGGGGAGCCCCCCACACATTTAAAACCAAGTTACAACGTTCCCTACTAGAAAAAACGTCAATCCCCCTAGGGGGGCGTAACTTTTTAGTGAGGAGAAGGGAAAAGGGGTTAGACAAGGTTGAAAAAGGTTGGGAGGGTCATGTTATGCTTAGGGGGTCTCTCTCTAACCATCATTTCACCTTTTCACATCCTCTAACTCATTATTACAACTTTTACATTTTGCCATGTTTGGACTTTAGCAATTAAAATTGCTGTTTTAGACTGACTGACACTCTGGGTGGACAAACCCATGGCTAAAGTTGTCCGACTAAGCTGAAATTTGGTCCATGGATGTAGGGGGTGCTATTCCATTTCTTTTGAGCACAAATATCCCTATCAAAAGTCCAAGGACCTAGTTTTTACAATGATTGCTCAAAAATAATTAATTAATTAAATAATTAAGCCTCCAAACTTAGGGAAATTTAATTAAAAATTAATTAATTAAAAAAACTGACTTAGACTTGACGGAATTCCGCAAAACTTTCTAAGGTGTCTTGCATGGTCATTTACAATGATTCCCTATAATAGTTACCAAAACATAAGCCCACTAGAACACCGTTCACCACTTTGGAGGAATTATTGCAAGTGTGAGGGAAAAACTCAAGGGAAATCAAGAGGGTTGAAAAGCCCAATTGATAACCTGAGGATTAAAAACCCTCGGTGAAAGGAACTCTCCTAGTGAACTGATCCCAAGGTAACTGACCTAGACATGACTCATGCAGACCTATTACATTATTAACCCACGCAGGGGTGCGGAAATTCCAATTAGAAAATAAAGTGCTGGGGCCAAACACTACCCTGTAGGACCAAAAGTCTTTGACAACATGGCATCTGATGATGCATCTCTTCATGGCACATGAGTTGACCACCTGTGTTGGAGAGGCGGTCAACAGGCCACACAAAGGAGGCAAATTGGTCCAAGGGAGGCCCACATATTGCTTTGAAAGCAACCTTCTACTTTCTTGGAGATGTTTCCACCTTTTTTCCAAGAGGGGCGTAAGTTTCTAAAGAGGGTGTGAGTTTGAAGAGGAAAGCATGAGCTTTCATGAGGAGTGTGGGTGGAGTGTGTCATACACACTCTTATGGTAATGTGGATGGTCAAAGGGAAGGCGCATAGTGTAAAAGGAGGGACCCACGTTTTAATTAAAGGTGAGTTTCCAAACTTAAGTTGGAAGGGGGACGTGTTCCCCAATGGGGGTGCAAATCCCAAGGTAGATATAATTAAATGAGTGGGTAAATGGGTAAGTAAGGTTAGGAAAGGGTAAGGAAAGGTTAGGTGGGGTCCCTCTCATCAATTGTCACTTTTACTTTAACCTTATTTGACCAATTATTACAAAAATGACATTTTCCCGTGTCTTGGGTTTAGCAATTAAAATTGCTTTTATCTGACTAAGACTCCTAAGTGGACAAAACCCGAACAAAATTTGTCTGACTGAGCTGAAACTTGGTCCAAGGGTGTAGGGGGTCTCATTACCTTTCTTTTGAGCACAAATACTCCTATCAAAAGCCCAGGGACCTAAGTTTTACTTTAATTATCCAGAATTAATTAATTAATTTAATTCCCAACCTGAGGAAAAATTAATTAATTAAAAACAAATCTATCTAGACTCGACTAAAAATCACAAAACTTTCCGTGCTGTCTTACATGGTCATTTACATCGTTCCTAAACACTAGCTATCAGAGAATGACTTCACTAGGACACCTTTCACCACTTTGGACGATTTATTGCTAGTGGGAGTGAAAAACTCAAGGGAGATTAATAAGGCTAGTTAGGCCAAATCAACCTCCCGAGGATAAAAAACACTCAGTGAAAGGAACTCTCCTAATGAAGAAATCCTAAGGCAACTGACCTAACTATGATCCATGTAGACCTATTACAATATTAACCCATGCAGGGGTGCGGAAATCCCGCTTACAAAACTGTTTGCTGGAGCAAAAATGCCCTGTAGAACCAAAAAGTCTTCGACTTATTTGCATCTGTTATGAGGAAAATCTGTCTATGGTTAGGGTGAACCACAACAGACAGGAGTGACTGTAGAAATCAACTCAATTCCAACATATGCTATATAAACTAATGTGCAAAGGAGGTAAGAAAGAGGCCTACCTCGTCCAAACGTTTGATGATGTCCATCGTTGAGCACTTCGACCCAAAACTTTATCCCTGCAACAAGTTCTCAACAAACAAGTAAAGCAAGCATATAGTGATAATATAACAGGTTAGCACATTAGATAGCATACTCCATTAATATTCAAAACAAACATGCCCATGGATCATAATACATATATTTGCAAGATATCAATTGGACGGGAAAAGAGTATTTCTATTAATAAATGGTCAGCAAAAGTGAAAACATTACAGACTTTCGTATCGGCATGGTTCGGAACCGAGAAACCGAGTTCCTTCCAACTGGGCCTCCACCACTTCAATCCTCCACAAAAGGCAAGCTCATCTAAGGGAGACAAAGATGTTCTCCATCAATAAGGGAAGAGCTTGGCAACTAAACATTGTGTTCAGACTTAAAGGACAAAGGGATGCAGACTCAATAATGAAGTAATAATTTCTCCAGAGTAACTTTGCTCTCAAAGTTGAATTCTCTCCCCTTCTCCATAGCTCGGAATTGGCTTCTTTATAACCTTCAAAATGCAACTGAAGGGCTGAGTCGGAACGTTTCCAGTATATAGAATGCCAAGGATCAGAGATCTTCTGTCATGACATGGAAACCCGACATTTATTTTTTATTTTCTGGCACAAATCCTGATGTACGTGTGCTGTAGTGGATAAGCCAACGTATACACATGCTGTATAACTTGCCAGGTGGGTACAAGTGGAAAAATATTTATTTTTGTCTCTCGATTCATTAATCAGGGAAAGTAAGTCTACACAGGGAAATGGAGTAAGGCCCTATCTTCAAGATTGCATAGGGTGAGTCAAATCTTGTTCTAACAACATCTGATGATGCATATCTTCATGGTACATGGAGTTGACCCCCTAGTTGAACAGGCAGTCAACAGGTTCTAGAGCTCAACATGCAAAAGTGAAAATGTCAAGAATGAGGAGTGAGGCACCCTCCTTTTTCCTTTATACCCCTGTTCTAATTCTCAGTTGAGTTAGTTGACCACCTTCTAAGGTTAATTCTTTACTTTTCTTCATGTGGTCTTTTTTCCACTTATTTTACCTTTTTCCCCAAAGTCATTTTTAAATTATAACATTGTGCTTAGGTGAACACTTTGGAGTCTCTTAGTCCTTATTTCTCATGAGACTATAGTCTAGTGGGGACATCTAGACTACTAAGTCTCTGTAATCCTCTTATCAAGAGGTGGGGGACATTACAGTCTCTCCTACTGAGAATTGCTTGTCAACAAGCAATTTTGATCCTGCTTTCTGAAGAACCTGTTCATTCTCCCAAGTGGCATCCTCTATAGGAAAATATTTCCATTTGATCAAGTACTCCCTGATGTTCCTCTTCCTTAGCCTCTTCTCCCTTACTTTTAACACTTCTTCAGGTATTAATATCAATTGTCCCTCCTCATCCAAGGGAGGTAGTTCCTCAACATGAGTGATGTGTTTCCCTATGGCTCTTTTCAAACAAGATACATGAGAAACATTGTGTATCTTGCTTCTTGGGGGTAGATCAAGCTCATATGCCATGACCCCTACCTTTCTTTTTACCATGTACGACCCAAAGAAGCGAGGTTGAAGCTTTTCTGCGCCATTCCTCTTTATAGATGCATGTCTATAAGGTTGGAGCCTTAAGTATACAAGATCACCAACCTCAAATGTGTGCTCCACTCTGTATTTGTTTGCTTGTACCTTTTGCTGATTTTGTGCCCTATGCAAGTGATCCTTTAGCTCTCTGAGTATATCTTGGCTCTGTTGGATCCAATCCTGTACCATAGGTGCTCTACTATCACCAAAGAAAATCTCCACAAAGGTGAGGGGATCATAACTGTATAAGGCCCTGAAAGGTGACATACCAATAGACATGTGGTAGGTGGTGTTGTAGCAATACTCACCCAAGTGTAACCACTTAACCCATGCCTTTTGTTGCACTGAAACAAAGTTCCGAAGGTACCCTTCCACCCACTTGTTGACAATCTCTATCTGGCCATTAGTTTGAGGATGATAGCTAGTGTTGGGGGTCATGGTCGTACCTACCAACCCGAATAGCTCCTACCAAAAGGTTCTCATGAACTTGCTGTCCCTATCACTCACTATGGTTTTGGGTAAAACATGCAACCTAAAGATCTCTTTGAAGAACAATTCTGCAACCTGTGAAGCACTGTAATCTGTGGCAATGGCAAAGAAATGGGAAAACTTGGTTAATCTGTCCACAACCAAAAAGATGCAATCCTTGCTCTGAACCTTGGGCAGCCCCGTGATGAAGTCCATAGATATACTCTACCATTTATGCTCAGGAATAGGGAATGGTTGCAATAGACCTGCTGGATGAGTGTGTTCCTCCTTGTTCTCCTGACAAGTGGAACATTCCCTGATATGGCGCATCACATCCTCTTTCAAGCCCCTCCATGCGAATCTTTCCCTTACTTGCCTATATGTCTTGACAAATTCTTGATGCCCCGCCAATGGTGAATCATGGCATCCATGCAATACTCTCATTTTGAATGCTGATTTGGGAACCGGGAAAATTCGGCCCTTGTAGTATATGATGTCATCCATGATCCTGAAATTATCATCCTATACTTGCCCATCCATCAATTCACAAGCAAACCTGTTTTTAGAATATTCCACCAAAAGATGTGCCTTCCAATCAACTGAAATATCTGTCATAGCATTTACTGAAGGCCTCCTGGATAAAGCATCAACCACCACATTGTTTTTTCCTTTGACAAATTCAATGTCAAAGTCATAAGCTTGGATTTTGCTAACCCATTTTTGTTGTCTTTCATTAAGGTCCTTTTGGTCCAAGAAGTACTTGACACTATTGTGATCTGTCCTGACAACAAATTTCTCCCCAACCAAGTATTGTCTGAATTTAGCCAACGCATGCATAATAGCTAACATCTCCTTGTCATAAACAGTGTATAGAAGTTTAGGCCTCCTCAGTTTTCAGCTCTCATAGGCAATGGGGTGCCTATTCTGCATAAGAACTGCTCCAATGCCCTCTCCTGAGGCATCACACTCCAATATGAAGGGCTACGAGAAATATGGTAAAGAGAGAACTCGACAAGTGCTCATTACCTTCTTCATTTTATCAAATGTCACCTGTGCCTCTTGACTCCACCAAAATGCGCCTTTTCTGGTCAAATCTGTCAAGGGTGCGCAAAGTTGGGAGAAGCCTTTGACAAACCTCCTATAGTAACTGCAAATACCAAGGAATCCTTTCAACTCAGTAAGAGTCTTGGATGTTGGCCAGTCAAGTATAGCTTGCATTTTTTCTTGGTGCACATGTACTCCTTTCTCTCCAATGATATGTCCCAAGTAAAGGACTTCAGTTATCCCAAATTCACACTTTGACTCTTTAGCGTATAAAGACTGTTCCTCCATAATGCTCAAGATTTGGTCGACATGCTTGAGATGATCCACCCAAGTTTTTCTATAAATCAACAAGTCATCAAAGAAGACTAAGAGAAACTTCCTCAACTGCTTGTTGAAGACATGATTCATGCATGATTGAAAGGTGGCTGGCGCATTAGTTAGCCCAAAGGGCATAACCAAAAATTCATAGTGACCATAATGACATCTGAAAGCTGTTTTTGGCACATCTTGCTCCCTCATTTTGATGTGATGATAGCCAAAGCGCAAGTATATTTTGGTGAAGTAGACAACGCCATGAAGCTCATCCAATATCTCATCTATCCGAGGGATGGGGTACCTGTTCATGATAGTCTTTTTGTTCAAGGCCCCGTAGTCAATGCACAGGCGCATAGTCCCATCTTTCTTCTTTACCAATACCACCGAAGATGCAAAGGGACTAGAACTTGGTCTAATGTGACCCATGTCCAAGAGTTCTTTAATAGCTCTTTCAATTTCATCCTTATACTTTTTTAGGTGTCTATAAGGAGTAGTGATGACAATTTTTGCACCTTCTTCCAACTCTATAATATGCTCAAACCCCTTATCTGGTGGTGCTCCTGGAGGAATATGTTCAAAAACCTTGCTGTGATTGTCAATGATTTTTTGAATGTCATGAGAGTAATGAGGATGCCCCTCCTTATCCACCTGAACTGATATTCTACATTCTGTTGTATATACAATGTCTTCTCTCCTAAAAATGGCCTCCATGTGCTTTGCTGTTACCACTCTAGGTGTATTACCTGTCATCCCTCTTAGTATCACCTTTTTCCCATTCTCTTCAATGAATGACATCTCCATGGTTTTGTAGTTGGTAGTGATAGGTCCCAAGGTACTAAGCCACTGAACTCCCAAGATGATGTTTGTATTTGGTAGATCCATCACATAGAAATCCTATGCCAAGTCATGCCTCCCCAATGTAAGTTTCATCCCTGGAATATACCTGTCACAAGGCATAGTGCGACCACCTGCTACCTCCACATGAAAACCTTCAAACTCTACTGTAGGTATATGCCTTCTTTTCAACAAGGCCGAATCAATGAAGTTTTGTGAAGCTCCCCCATCAATGAGTACTGAAACCTTCTGTCCTTGAAGCACTCCCCTCATCCTGAAGGTGTTGAATTTAGGGACCCCACTGATGGAAGCTTTTGTAACCTTCTTGTCTCCTGTAAGGCCGAAACCTGCTTCTTCACCTTCTTCATTCTCTGTAGGGTCTATTCTAGGTGGATTTGCTTCCATGTTCTGAATGTGGCCGAAATCGTCTTCATCCTCATTATCATAAATCACCTCAATGTAATGTGCCTTGCCTTTACCCATGCATTTGTGCCCTGGATCCCAAGGTTCCTTGCATGTGAAGCAAAGTTGCTTCCTCCTCAATTCCCTCCTTGTAGTCTCGTCCATCCTACCTTTTCCTTTATCCACTCCCCTTTGATCTCTTTCCCCTTGGTTTATAGGTGGTCTACGAGTAAATTTGGTTTTTGCTGCAGATCTCATCAAATCTCTGGTCCTCCATATGGCCTCCTGTAGGTTGGAAGGCTTAAAATCCTTGACCCAACCACGTAGGGGTTCCATCAACCCCTCAGTAAATAGCATCGGTAATCTAGCCTGAGACACATCTGGCACCATTACGACCACCCTCTGAAAATCCTCTATATAGATCTTTGGTGACCTAGTTTCCCTGAGTTGTGTGAGTTCCCTGAAATGTAACTCTGGATCTCCCTGATCAAACCTGTCAATAAGTCTCTGAGTGAACTCTGTGTAAGCAATAATCTAATTATAACCCAAGGTAGTCATACCATGATACCATTAGTCATGAGCTTTGCCTTCCAAGTAAATGGTGGCAAACTTGATGGCATCCATCTCCCTCATGGGGTTAAGCTGCAAATATGCATCTAACTTCTGCACCCAAGCTTGCGCAGTGATCCTGGAAGATCCATCAAAGTATGGAATCTCCATCTTTCTTGCCTTGCGCTCTAGCTCATTATTGTTCATGTGATAGTTCTTCGGTCTATCCCTGAACTTGATACCACAATACTGGTCCAAGGTAACTTGTCTCCCGAATCCTGCACTCAATGCTGCATACTCCCTAATATACTCCTCAAAGTTGTCTTCTATCTCATTGAAGTGGTTATCTTGTGGCTGGCCATCCAAGAATGTGGGCATATAGGCTCTAGGAGTGATTCTGTTGTTGTTTGGTCCTTTAGAGTAACCTCCACCAAATAAACTGTGCCCCTCAGTATGATAGTTTGGATCCTTCTCATGGTGATGTCTATTTCCCCCTTGAGAACCACTAGCTTCCCTGTTTGTATTAATATTAGGGCCATCCCCACCATGGTTCATTTGTATCAGGAGGTACACAATCTTGTCCTGGCTAGCATTTAGTTTCTCCAAAGTCTCCCTCATCTCAACCTGTCCCCTGCGCATTGTCTCCTGGGTCTCCTATAGATGGTGCTGAAGTGTATACTGTGTATTGTCTATGGAGATTTTCAACTCCTTTTCTATACCTGCTAAAACCTGTGGCTCATTGTCATCCCCTGATCCTTCCATTCTACCTCTGGTTCCCCAGTTTGTCTCCTGCGCCTTCCCATATAGATACCACTGAACTTCTGCATGCGCCAAAACCCACAAGCTGGGAGGATTTAACGCTCTGATACCATTGTAATGTTCCCAAGCCGTTCCTTGCTTGGAAAGTTAGGTTTTAGGGTGAGTTTTTTCGTTTATTGTTTGTTGTTTTGCAGTTCTGCCTTCAAGGCTTGCGCTATGGAGCTTTTATGGAGTTTACAGTGTGCAAGTGACAAGAATACAGTAATAAACACATCCAAATGACAAGATACAAGGGATTCAACACAATGGAAAAGCAACAACTTCAGATCTTACCTTTATTTAGATAGTAGAAGATCCTGATACAATAGATCTGCAGATCTAGAACAGTATAACTGAGATCTAGCAACAAGACTGATGATAACCCTCATACAGGACCAATAAAAGAAGATACAAGCCTCCAAAGGCCAACCAAACACTTGTAGGAAGATACAAGATTAATGTCTTTCCCTTCAATAGCTGGAACCCCTCTCCCAGGCTGAGTTGTGCACTTCCCTGTGGCTGTAGCTTACCCAATTTTTGGCCTTCCTCTTCTAGGCCTCCAAATCCCTCCAAAATTGGTAGAACAGTAGATTGGGGGAATACAAACCCCTTGGAAAAGTCTTGGGCTGATTGGAGGTGTTATGACACCTCAAATGAATGAATCTCCCTGATGCAGTGCACCCTCCTTCACTAGAAATCGTGCCAAGCTCCAAATAAATCATATGCCAAGAAAACCCTTTCCAAAATGGGCAAGGCAAGGCGCCCTAGGCCCAACAATCAGATCCCAATGGGTTTTGGCCACCAAAACCTCCTCTCTCTAGGTCGAATAGTTCTCCTTCAACAAGTGCGCCCTCCTGCTGGAAAACCCCAGAAACTGCACATTGCCTCTCTTCTCCACTGGATGAGTAACCTGTAGCCGCTGTAGAATGGTGGGGGAGGAATATTGCAGCTCTGTAACCAAGCTTGGACCAGGAGAGGTGGAATCTTTCACCACCGAGCTGATCTTTAGGGTTTGTTATCCCAAAACCCTCAAAACGTCTTTGGCTCTGGAGCTCAAGATGCAAAAGTGAAAATGTCAAGAATGAGGAGTGAGGTGCCCTCCTTTTTCCTTTATACCCCTGTTCAAATTCGCAGTTGAGTTAGTTGACCACCTTCTAAGGTTAACTCTTTACTTTTCTTCATGTGGCCTTTTTTCCACTTACTTTACCTTTTTCCCCAAAGTCACTTTTAAATTATAACATTGTGCTTAGGTGAACACTTTGGAGTCTCTTAGTCCCCATTTCTCATGAGACTATAGTCTAGTGGGGACATCTAGACTACTAAGTCTCTGTAATCCTCTTATCAAAAGGTGGGGGACATTACAGTTTGATAATAGATCTTAGATCATTGACGTGACTTGACATGGTGGCTTCAACTTGCATCTTAAAGCCGAATAACTGTAATTTCAGGGAAAATTTTGCATTCAGTGCTTGTGCCCCAAACAACTTGTTGAGATTTTCCTAGATCTCCTTGGATGATTTGTCCAAATCTACGCGATGTAGCTCTGAATTTGATAGGGCAAGGCCAATAATGGCTTTTGCCTTATCATCTCTGCTCAACCATTCTATCAACTTGTTCGGATCTGCAGGTGCTGCATCAGTTCCTTTGACAATTCCCCAAAGGTTTTTTGTTCATTAATTGCATCTGGATTTTCACTTTCCACATATGGAAATTGAAACCCGAGTACTTCTCTAACAACATCTCCATGATTGATCAGATCTGATCTTTTTCGCTGCTAAAACATAATTACCACTGGGAATTAAATTTCTGAAACTAAAAAACAAAAACTTACTGAAAATTACCACTGCATCTATGTACGTATCGTATGTACTATGGACTGTACGGTGTATAGGTTGTACGGATTTGACACTCAGTGTGGATGAAAAAAAATCAACCTTTAACTTTGCTGGCGGCTCAAAGCTACCTTGGCAGATGTTCTTCACTAATTCGATTTGGCGGTTTAGCATTTGAAATGGAAGCTCAGGTGGCGGTACAGATTCGGCAAAAAAAATGGTGTATCCTTAATTCGACAGCTCTAAAAGCATGGGCATCTTATCTTGGTGGATCGATTAATAAAACCGGCAGACGCTATTTGAATGGCGACTACAGGAAACTACAAATCATTCCTCCTAGCGACTTCTTGAAGGAAGATATCTCTAAATGGCAGCTAAATCAGAACTACAGTGGCAGTGCTTCTAAATCGACCCACGATTTCAAACAAATAATCGAACCCTCTGATCTTCAAGCTTCAGCCTCTGACCATCCTGCCCTGATACCATATTACGAGAACCAAAGAAACCCTAGGCAGGGTTACGATACCGAAAACATGATCTCCATAAACACTGAACGATATTATTATTGAACGGTACACAATTAAAATGAGGGTCCTCACTCTTATAAAGAGCTTGAGAGACCAAAACCCTAATCTTTTAAACTAAAGTCACTTAGGGGACTTTATTACATGGGCAAGCCTTATATCTCTAATATATTTCAAAGCAACATGGGGTTTACTTTCGGATTACTATCTTTAGGAACAATGCATATTATGTTTTCTGTTGTTGTTCAGATCAGTTGATTTTGGCACTCTAAAATGAGGGTTTCCATAATGAGTTTATTTTAATTGTAAGAAACAGGTCCAAAAATGTTGGTGTCCAAGACATGCATATCTGAATACGGTGACAATTGATGACAATTTCTGCTTATTAAGCGGCAAACACTTCAGAACCCAGTACTTGTTTAAATGATCAGTCTAGTCCCATGTAACCCTTGAAATTAGAGTCATTTACTTCCGAAAGACAGTGAGCAAGTATACCAAGATACCAAAATGAATTATATGAGCCAGCATATAACAAGGTGATTCCATCAAGCTCGATCATCAACAAGTAGAAGTAAATCTCCCCAAAGCACCAAATCAATCAAAAAGTTGCCTCATCTCCAAGCATAGGGGTGTAAGAAAAGAAAGCAACTCCATGAAGGTATACACCACCAACCCATCAAAAATCCATATGTACCATGCTGCAAACACATCCATTGTGATGAAAATCACAAGTGGAACCTCATGCCATACCAGGTGTAACAGGACCATCTTCTGCTATTTCATTGGGTTGCAAACAATTTAGAAACAAGTAATTGTTGGAATGAAAAATGATAAATTTAGCCCATGTGACCCTGGAAATTGCAGTTGAGTATACAAAATAGATGGACAGAGATAATGATGTGAATGATGCAATTTTTCTTTTCCCTTGTACACATTGGTTGCTTACCAAATTGTGTGGATAATTTAGAAAAACAAGAAAGAATAAATATTTCAAAGCAACATGGGGTTTACTTTTGGATTACTATCTTTAGAAACAATGTATATTATGTTTTCTGTAGTTGTTCAGATCAGTTGATTTTGGCCCTCTAAAGTGAGGGTTTCCATAACGAGTCTATCTTAATTGTAAAAAACAGGTCCAAAAATGTTGGTGTCCAAGACATGCATATCCATTAGAATATAGTGACAGTTGATGACAATTTCTGCTCATTAAGTGGCAAACACTTCAGAATCCGGTACTTGTTCAAATGATCAGTCTAGTCCCATGTAACCCTTGAAATTAGTCATTTACTTAAGACAGTGAGCAAGTATACCAAGATACCAAAATGAATTATATGAGCCAGCATATAACAAGGTGATTCCATCAAGCCTGATCATGAAGAAGTAGAAGTAAATCTCCCCAAAGCACCAAATCAATCAAAAAGTAGCCTCATATCCAAGCATAGGGGTGTAAGAAAAGAAAGCAACTCCATGAAGGTATACACCACCAACCCATCAAAAATCCATATGGACCATGCTGATCCATTGTGATGAAAATCACTAGTGGAACCTCATGCCATATGAGGTGCAACAGGACCAAATTCTGCTATTTCATTAGGTTGCAAACAATTTAGAACCAAGTACTTGTTGGAATGAAAAATGATAAATTTAGCCCATGTGACCCTGGAAATTGCAGTTGAATATACAAGATAGATGGTCAGAGATAATGCTGTGAATGATTCAATTTTTCTTTTCCCTTGTACACATTGGTGGCATACTGAATTGCATGGATAATTTAGAAAAACAAGAAAGAATAAATATTTCAAAGCAACACGGGGTTTACTTTCAGATTACCATCTTTTGAAACAATGCATATTATGTTTTCTGTAGTTGTTCAGCTCAGTTGATTTTGGCACTCTAAAGTGAGGTTTTCCATAGTGAGTTTATTTTAGTTGTAAAAAACAGGTCCAAAAATGTCGGTGTCCAAGACATGCATATCCCTTAGAATACAGTGACAATTAATGATAATTTCTGCTTATTAAGTGGCAAACACTTCCGAACCCACTGCCCAGTACTTGTTCAAATGATCAGTCTAGTCCCATGTAACCCTTGAAATTAGAGTCATTTACGAGATAGATATACAGAGAGAACCACTTGAATGATGCGATTGATATTCCTTTCGCTTCTACTCATGAGTAGTCATTACAGAATTGCCTGGATTACTTAATTCATGTTAATGACATATCTTGCAGGTTACTTTGGAAGTGAAAGGAGAAGCTCAGCTCATCAACCTATCAGAGAAGCTTAAAGGAAGTGACATTGCTCATAAACTATGGATCGAGCAACCTGAAAATATTCCTACTTGTTTGGCAACAAAACCTTATCCAAAAACTCTAGTGGCTTCTTTTTTCAAGAAGTTGAAGCTTTGTAAGTGAGTTGATTAGCCCTTTATATGTATCATTTGACTCAATCTTCAAAAGATGAGCTGAGTCTAAAATATTGGAACAATTTAAACGTTCTTGTCTTTGATGAGTTGGCTGCCAGTCACTAATCTGGGACTGAATTTTTCTCTTATATATTTACGTCGTTCTATTTGTCACAAATCTGTTTTGAGGGGAAACTGTTAAGGGCCGATTAATACTGCTTTAGGAATGGATCACATGAATTGGAAATTTTTTGTTTGGTCTATTTCAGCTAGTGTTAATTTTTGGTTCCATAGCCAAATTTTAGCAACAATTGCACCTCTTTTGAATTGAACTTGATTGGTTCTTATGGGTTGAACAATATATTGATTGCTTTGTTTCAACTGTCATACATAAGAGAGGGAACGTGTGAATGAAATTAACACGTGCAGTTCACAAGAAGTTTGCCCCTCTCATTGGCCAACGAATGTGCTCCTGCTACCGGTAATGAAATCATCATGATAATTATGGTTGTATTTGCATTGCACAACTATTTACATGTAAGAGATGTCACTGCCAATGTTGAAGTAATCGTTCCAACCATCTGAAAAAAATCTCACGGATAATGAAATCATCAGGATAATTATGTTTGTATTTGCATCACAAAACTATTTACATGTAAGAGATGTCACTACCAATGTTGAAGTAATCATTTCAACCATATGAAAAAATCTCACGTTTGATTCTGTTAGCTGGAATTTAACATGGAAAGACAATGATGGAAATGTTGGCAGCAACATTTCTAAATACAGAGTTGCATATTAACTTTACCTTCTTTAGAGCTATGATAGTTGTGTTCATTCAACCTTTGTCGCATCTGTAAGTGAAAAGTTGTCATGATGGGTACACACAAAGATATGATATGTTAGCATGTGGTTCCATATACAATCATTAAGTCATATATCACTTCTTTGTATCTTTCACATTATAAGATATAGTTTTTATCTTAAGCGTTTATTAGATGTTATTTTGCCACTTCCTTGCCTTATCTGATGATGTGTTGTTGATATGAGGGCAAATCTAGCTTATGAGGTGGTTACACAGATTGTATTGTATATTTGTAGCTTTGGTGTAAATATAGAAAGAAAGAAAGAAAGTATTTTTAACGTCCACGAGGCTAAAAATAGCCTATGGGACAGATTGCTTTTCCATCTGGCTTTTGCATTCGGCCCTTTTCTTGTGAAGTTTTACAATAAGAAGTTTTATATGAGTGGAATCAGCGTATGTTTTTTCCGCCATTTTTTTCGTCTCATTGCATATATTTTGTTGTTTATATTCTTTCATTGGTATCAGAGCCCCTTATGGTCTAAAGCGCCTACAAGCTGCCCTGTAGATGTGATCCATAGAAAGACTCATCAGTGGTGATGATACTGCAATGAGAATGATGGGCATGAGTGCTGTAATAATTCTATGGCCCACTGAAGAAGGGAAACCATGACAAGAGAAACCAGCATATACTTGAACCTACAATGAAGAGAGAACCGAGGCTAGAAATCAAGAAATTCAAGGAGAATACATCGTTGAAGAGGAAATCCGTTGGTTTTGGAGTCACCGTTGGTAAAATTAAGATTTCTTTCTCATTATTTATATGTTTTCAGTGATTTCAGTGGTGTTGGAAACTAGATTTAAAAGAGCACCAAAGGGTATTCGTAGTTTTTAAAAATTCATCATAAATTGAGTAATTGACCCCGCAAGGATTGGATTACTTGTAAAAATTGGGATACGCAGTCACTAAATCACATATTGGCCATCGTACATGACCAAATTGAGTAAATTATATGGTGTTGGAAAGCTTTTTCAGAGGCGAAAAAAATCCCTCGGAAGATTGGAAAAATCAAATCCGAAGGAGAAAATATTGCCAAAACAATCCGCCTACAATGGAAAATAAATGCTGTCAGTGAAAAATGTGTTTTTCTCATCATATATACTATATTTTTTTGACATAACAAGTCATCGTTCAAATGGGTATCCCATGATTTTGTAACTCATTGCTTGATTGATGAAAGTTTTGTAGTTAAAGATCGAGTGTTTTTTGTCAAATTAGAGGCTGAGGGTTTTCTCCATGTTTTGCATATTTTAGAAGCCACATCTAGTGCATTTAAAGGTGTCATGTGGATAATATCACCCAAAGGTGAAATGGGTCTTTGTTGGTTTTCCATTTATGCCCAAATTTGTGTGTGCCATGTGGATAATATCACCCAAAGGTGAAATGGGTCTTTGTTGGTTTTCCATTTATGCATTTAAAGGTGTCATGTGGATAATATCACCCAAAGGTGAAATGGGTCTTTGTTGGTTTTCCATTTATACATTTAAAGGTGTCATGTGGATAATATCACCCAAAGGTGAAATGGGTCTTTGTTGGTTTTCCATTTATACCCAAATTTGTGTGAATCATCAAAGTTCAAAGAAAGGTGCTGCCATGAGAGCTACATGTTGAAGGTCTATTATTTGTTTTTTAATTCACCATTTAATCTCACATTCAAAGAGTGATCTATATGATTTGTCTTTATATGTAAAATTTGCTTCAGTAATTTTGGGGAAGATTAATAGTTTGGATGATGACAATGTTGGATTCATAGCTTACGAAGTGTTACCATAATTTGACAAATTTTACAATGTTGCATTATTGTAAGAGAAACAAAAAGGGTAAAGCAAAATGGACAACATTGCATCTTCATAAAAGAGACAAATAGGTCATGGGTATTTGTAAAATAATTCATGTCAAACTCTTTTTTGTAAATATTTCTATCACTTCACATAATGGACATGGAGGCCTAAAGCCAAATAGTTGGAGGATCTTGATTTTAAATAAAGTTAAATTTTGGTTGTGTCATTGACTTGTCCAGAAATTGGAATAAGAGGGTCAAATGAATATTGCATGCTCGTGTGTGATGGTGAATGATATGGATGTTCATATGGCTATTTCGTCTTTAGTGTTTTGACACTTCGTCTTCACAATGACAATTTTTTCAAACTAATCATTGTGCTTACAATTGCAATTTGTCATTAAACAAACATGCATACGGATTAAAAAGGTGTGTACAACTCTTGATAGTTCAACAAGCAAGAAGGTACAAGATTTAATGTGCATGTTAAAACTCATCACATAAACAAAGCATGAGCCTTATAGAGTCAAAGGTCTAAACGCACATCATTCAAGGTTGAAAGAAATTGTAAATCAATCAAAGGAAAAAACCTTTTTTAATCAAGAGTTTCGAGTCAATGAATCTAAAGTCACATGGATTTCAAATTTAAAGTGAAAATGGTAGAATTACAAGAAGCACTTTTTACAATTCTACAGGAGTTAAATCACATCCAAGTGGTGATTTTTCATATATTTTCAAGATAGTTAAATCAAATACAAGTGTGAGATAATCAATTTCACAAAAAATGGGCAAATTAGGAAAACATTTATAGAATTTCAATCTTAAAATTTAAGAACTGTAGGACTTTTTACATGATTTCATCTAGGAAGTTGAAAGGTTACAAAAACAAAATGTGGTAATGTTGGATAAAGTGATAAAATAAAATATGCTCTATCAAAATATTGGAGTGTCAAGTACGATGTCAAATTGAATTAGAAAAACAATTAGTCTCCATAAATGGTTCGATTGTTGATCTTTACAAATGAATGAATATAAAGGATCAGATAGAATCACTTAAATCAAAATTAAGTGAAAAAGAACATGAAATCTAAAAACTGCAAATTGAGAACATAAAGCTAGACAAGTTGATGATTGATGCTTATTGTGACACAAATGACTTAATATAAGTGGTTGATATAGATGCAACAAAAGGTATGATTGATGATTCATTAACTAGCTATGAGATGAAATCATTCACATTTATTAACAGTGAACCGATGAAAGCAAGTTTTGAGGAAGACAAACCACACGCACAAAATTGTGAAGCATGAAATGATGTACAAAGAAGCAAAAGTGAATATGAACTTGAAAGTTTTTTCTTTTGTAGTTACAAAAGAAAACATTCATCGGTATATGGAAGCAAATCAATAGGTCAAGAATGATCTTTCCAAAACAATTGTGAGATTGTGAGGAACTTTAAAATTCAATGGGAAGATAAAAGGTTCATGATATGAAAAATACCTCAACTTTAATATGCTAGACCACTCAAACCAATTTAGTTTGTGAGTGCCAGAGTTCTTGTTGAATATTTGAAGGGGTATGAAACATAGATAACAATCTAACGGGAATTGTGACCTCAAAATGAGAACTATAGTGCTTATTATCTCACAATTTGTACTTGTCCCGAAGGGAAAGGCTAAGGGAAGGAAAATTGGCTTAACAAGAGGTTATCCTATCACCGTCACCTTAATAAGATACCTCTTTCTATTTAGGGATGATAGCCCAGGGGAGACGTCCCCGGTGACCTGGGGGTTTGAGAAGGCAAAGGTTAAAGTGTCAATAAAAGATATCCCCTCTCACAAGTCACACCGATCAGAAAATCCCAAAGTTTTAATCAATGAAGCAATGATATGCTTAGATGTACCTGCCCAGAACAAAGCAACAAGAAAAAAAATTCTTTTGCAAGTACAATTTGATGTTAGTGCTTCATAAAACCTTGGACTTGTCAATAAAAGAAATAAGTTGATGCAAGATGAAGCAAACATAATTTTATAACAACAATGTATACAAGCTAATAGCTTCACAATAAATGCCTTAAAAGAGCTTCACAATGACCAAAAATAATAACCCAACAATAACAATATACTAACACTTGTCGGAAGCTAATTAGGTAGTGTAAAAATCAACTTTTGCAACTGCTTTTAAGTGCTTTTACTGCTGTAATAAATGGCTGTAGTTTACTTTTGTAACAACAAAAAGAAGGTTAGTGAATTAGTCTAATCTAGGGTTAATAAAGGTTAGTAGGTTGCTTGAGGTAAAAGATTTAAGGGTTGGTTTCATCAATCAATCAAATTCAAGGTCTAAATCAGTGTCTTTTAGGGCTAATTGAGTCACTTTGCAACAACAAAATTGAAGGAAACAGATGATAATGTAAGAGCTAAGGACAAAGAAGGATGATGATTGAGGTGTTGGTAACCCAAGGCCTCAATCAACACGCCTTAGAAGGAAAACGACTACTAGGAAGTAGGTAACCCTAGGCCCTAGCGGTTTTCCTTCTTCTTTAGCTCAAGCTTGAAGCAAACAATGACTTGATGAAGAAAATGATACTAGAGTGCTGCAATGGCATGTCTCTAGTACAATGCTTCAAAGGTAGGGTTTCTAGCACAATCTAGTAGGTGAAAAGTTGTTAAGGCAAGGACAATAACATGTGCTTATTCTCCTAGGGTTTTAAACTAGCAATTTCATAATCTTGGAAAAAATGCAAAGTAAATGTACCATAACCATTCAAAGCAAAGAAAGATTGGATAAATTCACTTACATTCACCAAGAATAATCTAGCAATTAGCCTAGTTGAATACTTTCCACCAAGAAAAATGCTAAGAAACACCAAATTTAGCCTCCTCCAAGAAGTGCGCCTAAAATTTCAGCCAATAACCCTTAAGTAGGGCACAAATTTCAGACCTCACTTGTGAGTGAATGAGTGATGAAAAAACACAAGGGGAAAATCCCCTATTTATACAGTGAAAATGACCTTTAATTACAAAATTAGGTAAAAAAGGCCGACATGGCCAATTTACATGAGAAAATTCATTTTTACATAAATTTGACAAATAAAACACTAATTTGATCTTCTTAGGGTGACATCATGCCCCTCCTAGGGTGACGTTAGCCTCCCTGCTGGAACGCTTTCCCTCCAAGTGAAACATTGGGGCTCAAAACCCCTCAATAGCTACCACACGTGCTAACCCAAACTATCCTCAAGCTGGACACCTCAACTAGGTGACGTCAAGGCTCTGAATGATGATGTCTAGGGCCTTCAGGGGCCAATATCATGTGGGAGGGAAAGACCCCCCTGGGTCCAGGCCTACCGGGCTGTCTCTGCTGGAACGTCCTCCTCTCTCTCCGGTGCAAGCCTCTAGTATATGTCTGCCCCTTCCTGGGGTCTCAACATCCATATGGTGGGCTTTCATCCCTATGGAGGTCCGAACTAATCATCTCCCCATGTGTACCTGTCCGTTGGGCATGGTCCTGCATCAACATCAAGTACGCCCTCTATGGGATCATAAGTCACATGGATCATAGCAATGTAAATCATGTCTAATAATCAAGTTATCTAAACATGTGCACAAAACCCCCCTTTCTCAAACAAATGCTCAAAGACGTTATGCTATTCTACAATCTAGGGTTGGAGAGGGTTTCATGAGGTCCTATTGGGCTAATTCTAATTGGGTGTGGGATGTTTCCGGGTGAAGACCAATCCAGGTCATGTAAGTGGATGAGGTGGTATCGGGATGTTTGAGCAATGGGTGCAGTGATGACAGGGAAATGTATGGCTTACCTGCGGGTGCCTCTGAAGAGGGTGAGATGCACCTTGTCATGGATGCAAATGTTTCCAAGCCCATTCAATGCCTTTAACCTTTTTATCTTATTGTTTTTTCTTTCAAGAGAATAGCCGGGGGACACTGTCCTAGCGTGGTGACTAGTGGTGACAGTGTTACCCACAAGCATTTCACGGAGATGAGAAGGCTGGCTCGTGATGAGACCCCCTTTCTCTTGGCTATCCCACCAAGAGCCATTACCCTGGCGTGGTGACCAACTGAATGGTAGTGTCATACCGCTACATGCCCATGGACCTAATAGGTTAACTCATGATGAGACCCCCTATCCTCCAACTAGGTCTTGAGTTTATTTATTTTATGGGTCCCTCCATTTCTTGCTGAGAAGATTTTTACTGCTTTCTCGGGGATCCCTGGGCGAAGAATTTGAAGCTTTTGTTCTTTTGGATTTTATCTCTTTCTAACTACTTTTACTCTTTGGGCCTTTAGCCCCTTCTTCCCACAAGGTAAGGTACAACCCTTTGCTAGCTTGACAAACCTAGTGCCCGAATCAATGCAGGGGATGAATGAGAGGGAAGATGATGGAAAGTGATAAGTATGGTGGGAATGGATGATGGCCTTTCATGAACCCACCCGGTGGCAACCCACTCCTAAGGGAACCAACTTGCTAGGGCATTTTGTTACCCCCCCCATGTATGGACAAGTGGAAAGGCATAAAGTCCAAGAACACGTCATGAAGCAAAAATAATTAAATGCACATATTCAAATGTTTTGAGAATCAGAGTGACACATACCATGATACCCAGACTCATTACCTCGTGGAGCAAGACCCACTGCTGCTGAAGGACCAGGCCAATGGGATGGATGCTGCTGCTGCTGACAGGATGGAGGCGCTGAAGAAGAAGGATGGTCCCTCTAGGGCCAGACTCAAGTCAGTATGGCTCTCGATACTCCATGTCTAAGACCCGTGGGCCTCGAGACATAATCTCCTCAGTTATCCCTAGGCTAGGGGATAACAATGCTAAAAACCCATATATTTATGTTAAAAATACTAAAATCAACCCCTGAATCAAAAAGTGGTTTCACCAATGGCACTTTCTTTTTCTCGAATAAAATTGCAATGTTTTCCAACCATGACTTGTAATGTTGCTAACAAAAGTCTTAAAATCAACTCCTAAATCAAAAAGTGATTTTATTAGTAGCACCTCTTTTTATTTTTCGAGGTCAAAATTACAACTTGTTTAGAACCATGGTCTTAAGAACCAATACTATTGAAACCAAAATTTCAAAATCAACCCTCAAATCGAAAAATAGTGGTACAAATAGTATCCTTCTATATTTTTGAGTTAAAATTACAATTTAATAGAAACCATAGCATTAATAACTAATACGTTGTGATCAAAATCTTAAAGTCAACCCATGAATCGAAAATAGATACTAGCAGTGATGTCCTTTTTATTTTAAACTTAAAATTGCAATATTGTTGAAATCATGGCCTAAAAAATCATCAATATTACAATCAAAATCATCCTACTCGCCCCACTCAACCATCATCCTCTTAGTTCATTTTTAAAACCTTTAAAAAACAACGATAAACTAAACTAGAAAGAAAAAAATATTATATAAAACAATTTTAAAAATACGAAATTGTATATACAATGAATTAAAAAATAATAATAAATAAACCAATTAAAATGATTTAAAACAAATTAAAATAAAACATTAAAAATTACTTATAAAAAACTGTAAAAAGACAACATTACAAAAATAATTTATTTAAAAAACTTAAAAAAAATTATAAAAAAATATATTTAAAAAATAATGATATAAAAACAAAAATTATTAAAAGGAATAAAAAGGAGGGGCGATTTTCAAAATCATTTCTCCGACTTTATAACTCTTTTATATAAAAAGGTCGAAAATATCCCTTTCTTTATAATCCTTTTATATAATAAAAAAGTTATAAAGGGAGGAGATGGGAGGGCTATTTTATTTTATTTTATTTTTAAATAAATCATCCTTAGTTTCTTATAATCATGTTAAAATCACTCATATATATAATGATGATGATAATTAACGTCTACTAAGACCAAATTGGTCTATCGGACCATTAGAGGGTAAGTGATTACTTGCGATTCTTTAGAATTTTGTTTCTGTGCCCGAAAAGCATTAAGAGAAGCTTTCCAAGATCACCATACTTTTCTTGAGTTAAGAGGTTAGGAAGGTTGGTAGTGTGACAAATATTTTGAAAATGAGATCTAATATGGGAATAGATTGGACAATCTAAGAGAAAGTGCTTTTCATCTTCAACCTTCTTAGTGTCACAAAGGTGACACACTATTTCATCCCATGACGTTTTAGGAATTGACCAACGCCTAGTTTCACTATGGAGCTCGTGAGAATATATTTATTAGATTTATGATATTGTTTTTTTAAATTTAGTTTTTAGTTTTTTAGAAGTTCATTATAGACTTTCTTCTTTAAAAAAAAATTGATTTGTTTATTTCAGTTTATTTTTTTAAGAAGTCTTTTGTTTTAAAGGTTTTTTTTTTTTCAAATTATTTTAAGGAAAGAGTAATGACAGGGTAGGAGTGGATAAAGCGATTTTGATTGCAACAGTGGCAACATTTTAAGCAATGGTTTCAAAACTATTGGAATTTTAAGTTCGGAATAAAAAAAATGGTGCTATTGTTAGGACCTCTTTTTTGAGTCAATGGTTGATTTTAAGATTTTGGTTGCAATGGTACAACTTGGTTTTTTTACCAGAACTGAAATATTATATTATAAAAAGGCCGCAGGAAGCTAGTAGCAAGTGCATATGTTTGTTTGGTGATTCAAAAAACACATAAAGTAGTTTTCTGTTGCTGTTAAGATATTTAGACACTTAGGAGTTAGCTAAGATCAACTTAGTCTAATGTCTCTTTAGGTAAAAGTGTGTTTCTTTAATATGCATTTGTAGTTATGTGATCTGATGATCACGATATGTTCTAGACATAGATTGGTCAGACGATTCATATTTTCCTCGATCTTAATGACTATATTGATCTGTGGCTTAACATTCAATTGGTCCATGATTTCTATTTAAAGAGCATTGAGAGTCATTTGCTAATGATCGATTGTGAGAGTTGTAATTTTTTTTTTTTGCATTAATATATTGCCTCAAGTAGCCAGATTGGTTGGGGTAGTGCATTGTTTCCCTCTTCGAGGGTTTTAACCACGTAAAAACTGTTAAGCCCTAATATTGGCTCATTACCCCTTAATTGGGGCATATTACATTAGTAATGTTATTTTATTTATGTCGGCTTTATTCCATTAGTTGTAATTATACCTCCTAGTCTCCTATATATACCAAGGAGACATTTTCATTTGGAGTCATCTTGTACTGGAACATTTATGTGGGGTAAAAGAAGGTTGCCCCCTCGAAGAGGCTTATTATCTGAATTTATCTCTTTTTCAAGGCATTGAGTACTTATTATGAGGTTTTTCTATGCTATATTGATATTTGGATCTTAACATATGGTATCAGAGCTCAAGGTCTTGGGGTTTCGCTGCTACATCTGAGACACCTTGGCATTTTCGCTATAACTTTTTTTATACAACGTTTCATAAGAAACAACTTGGAGGATATTTAGTACACGGATCAAGGTACGTTGGTTTAAAATTTCATCTCCTGAGGCCTTATGATTTAGGAGATAAAACCTGTGCAAGATAGGGTTCTGGAATCATCCTGGACTGAGTCATTGTAGAATTTTCGCTATAAATTTTTTTCTGTAACGTTTCAGACCCTAAAATATGGAGGATATTCACAGAAATTAGTAAGGTATCTATGGTAAAACGTTCGACTTCTGGGTCATCTTACATTTGTATATACACCATGTGGAAGATAGGGTATATGACTAGTCCTATTGACTAGTCTCAAGAAGGTGTTCCGGGTAAAACAATCATAACTTTTTCATAGAGTATCCAAATTGAGTGAGACTAGTTTCATTGGATAGTGGATAGTCTATAGTATTTCTGGTATGAGTTTCAGAATTTTATATCAATTATTTTGTGCGGGGCACACTATACAAGTGAGATCTCACGGAAAGGAAAAAAATCAACAAGTTGTGGGGAAGTTACCATAAATTCCACTTGGCACATCCAATTTTGATCAGACTTATGGCATTGCAGAGAATAAATATCAGAGAACTACATAAAATAAAATTTCATACCCAGAAGGGCTAAAACTTGGGAGATACAATAGAAGAAATATTGTTTAGTAGAACCACCTCAAAATCAAGGTTCAAAAGTGATACTTGGCCAACATGCCACCCAAAAAGGGAACTTCTACACCAAATAAGCCTCCAGATAATCCTACTTGGACTCTTGATGAAGGTGAAGAAATGCGTAGGGACATAAATGATTTACAAAAGAAGATAGTAACAAAAGATGAAGTACAAGAGATGGAAGCTAAGTTGGAGGCAATAAATACTAAGATGGATGATTTAAAAGAGGAGATCATGGAAGTATTGAAAAATTTCGTAACAGAGAAGACACCTGAAAGTGAAAATGCATCCCATGAAATTCATGATGAGGACACAAGGAAGGTGAATCAAGAATGGAGAAACTCCAACTTTGGGTTGAAGACCAACCACGTTCCTAAGATCGATATGAGGAAGTTTGATGGCAAGGACCCAATCACATGGATACTTAAGATGGAGCAATTCTTTGATCTACATAATGTGCCACATACACAAAAGGTATGAATTGCTTCTTTATATTTAGAACCCAATCAATTTGTATGGTATCAATGGCTTTGTTCTCGCAAATCACTCGTCACTTGGAAAATTTTCACGAAAGAAATGATAACACACTATGAGGATACAAGGACCAATACCTTCTTTAGCCAATTGATAAATCTAAAGCAAAAGGGTTCAGTTACCGGGCACATTGAGAACTTCCAAAGATTGAATATAAAGGTAACAAATATTCCAAATGAGCACTTGATTGATGTATTCATAGGAACTTTAAATGATAACATTCAACACGAGGTTTGCCTTTGGGAACCCAAATCATTGGAGAATGAATTTAAGGTGGAAATAAATGTTGAAAGTAAAAATATGGCTATGGCTACTAGAAGGACCAATCCTAACATCTATAGAGAGAACAATGCTCCTTCTTCTAAAACACCTCAACCTACAAGGTTGACACCTCAACAATTGGAGGAAAGAAAAGCAAAAGGTTTATGCTTTAATTGTGACAACAAG
>JASDQU011101671.1:6124-30695 GCA_032191745.1 Picea mariana
TGTGTGTGTGTGTGAACAATCATCACATAAACCATCTCATTCCTGACAAATAATTAGTAATTAGAACCTACAGTGGTTATGCTATTTCTGCCAAGTGAGTGCACGCGCGCACACACACACACACACACACACACACACACACAAACAATCATCACATAAACCATCTCATTCCTAGCAAATAATAATCAGCAGAATATTAATAAAAATGCAAGTAAAGGTACATATCTGAATCTGATGTTGGGACACAAATGAAACAACCACGTTACACCCAACCGTAGAATAGAACAACCAAGTTTACTTGCTCCATTCACCCCCTAGCATGACCATGAGTCCATAAGGGAAAATTGAAGTGATCCTCCTTTGATACAGTCACCTTCCACAGATCAGAAATTCTCTTGCCTCACACTAATAGTGCTCATAAAAACAATTAGTTTCCTTTCTCCAACATACTAAGCAGTGTCTTGCCTCCTCCATATGTTGTATTTATATGCATCTTGTGCCTAGGTCTTTCCTTCCCTCGAGAAATTCATAGCTTTACAAATCCCTGATTTTTAGGGGATGCTAGTGGTCAAATCCCTCATTTGCCACTTGTAAAACTCATCCCTGAGGCAACTCAAATTTGTTCCCCACTCATGGAGTCATGGTCAGTTGTTTTTAACCTGCCTGTTCCATTTGTCTTCCAACATTTAATTTATAAAAAGGTTTGTCTTTTACATGTGTCACAATCAAATAAGTTAGTTGGGCAAGTCAATCTTTGCCCAACAGTCATAAATAATTAATTACAATTAATCAAATTCCAAATTCAGATTTGCCATAAATGGCAAATAATTTCCAAATCCGAATTTGCAAAAAACAAAAATTTATTCCCAAGTACATTTAGACTTTAATAATCATTTATTTTGGGGGATATTACAGTATGTATTCAAACTAATATAACATAACATGGCTCATAACATGTATATGTTTTGAAAAGGGGTTGTAGGTGCGAGGAGGATTCTCTATGGTCTAATCAAGCTAATGCATATGCACTCTTGCATGGCATCCTTTTGGACAAAGAAGATAAGGTTAAGGAATTGATATTCATAGGGCACTCAGTGATGGTTATCAAATAAATGCTAGGAAAAACTTCACCATTGGCAAAAAACTATCAATTACCATCACTTGAATTAAAAAAGGGTCATTCTCCTTATCCAAATATTCATGTTATCATGTGAAGCAAGAATTGAATCCTATCACAAATATATGGGATAACAAATTCATTGGACTAAGTATGGCTGACTATATGAAAAATGGGGGGAATTTTATTTGTATTATCCCTTGAAGGTCGAAACAATTTTGTGCGTCAATCATTATTAAAATTTCACATGAACCAATAGTTATCACATCAATTGATTTTCATTAGCATGGGAGTACCAAGGAAAACCCTCATAGTTCATAGCATGAGACAAATTAACAATGCTCCAACTATTGAATGCCATGGCTTGAAGCATCATTAGTTCTCTGAGATAATGGAGATTTCAAGTTCTAGATTTGGAAGTGGACGATCCTTTGGTAAGTGTTAACTCTGCACCTAGACTATGTGTCAATTGCATGGCTACTAATTCAAATCATTAGAGGAAATTTGCTCCAAAATGGGCCTTATAAGAAAAGAATTTCAAAGAACGGAGTCAACCATAATAGTTGAGTTGGACATATAAAAGTCAAAGATGATTATGTGTTATGTTTCTATTTGAAAATATTTAACCATATGTACACCTTAGCTTAGTTAATATCTTGTTGATATCATCTCAGGATATGTTCAATATCTTTGAGATACTCAATATAGAATATTTTATATTGTTAATACTTTTATTATTTATTGTAGAATATCTATTATCATTTATTTATTATATTTCCATTATTATTATTATATATTAATACTAATATATGCTTCCATTATATATTAATAATGTGTTGTTATAATTATATTATATAATAATAATCTTATATCATATAGTTATTAATTTGTAATATTATATAATATTTAATTAGTAGATACAAATTTGTAATATTATATAATATTTAATTAGTAGATACAAATTTGTAATATACTTATTAATTTAATATTATATAATCTCTATATAATAGTTAATTCATATTAATTTTGTTGACATTTTCATATTTAATTCATAGTATAAATATCCTCTAATACATTTAGCACATTCACATTTGTATTATAACATGATAACATATAATAAATATTTACCTTTTACTATGTATGTATACATAATATTATTTTATTATAGTTATCAATTCATCTTATATTCTATATTATTATATTATGCATCAATAATATTATTTTATTATAGTTATTAATTCATCTTATATTATATATTTTATAGTATGATTTATATTTAAATTATTATTATTATATATTATTTATTCTATTTTCATATTCTATATTCATAATAATTATTTATTGTATGATATTATTATCATTTATTGTCTATGCATAAGAATCTAAACTTTCTATTATTATTTTTAATTCTCATCTCATAATTCTATATTAGTGTATCTTATATGGCAATGTGATGTAGCATGCATGGCTTTTATGTGGCACACACGGATTATTATTTTATAATCTTCTTAGGAGGTTCACTTTTGGAGCAAATTTCCTCTAATGGGGGGAATTCTCCACATGAATGTGGAAAAGGTAGTAGTTTTGGCTTATGGTGAAGGCATCGATTGCTCTTTTTGTGGGAATTTTTCATTGAATTACATGTTTTGATTTTCTTTTATGTTTGGTTCTCCTTTTCTATTTATACATTCTCGATTTTGCCTTAATTGGGGCACATCAAGGGGAAAAATTGGTCTCTGGTTTTTATTTTGTCTTCAAGTCTCAAAGCGAGTGTAAGGTTACTATTGGCTCTTTCTCTATTATGTTGGGAAATAGCCTCTTATCTGGTGTCACCATATATTTTTTGGCTTGAATAGCAGATGTGTATTTCATTGTTATAGCCTTAAAATCCACCCTATAGGCCAAAGAGGAAGACATCATAGGATTAAGGACCAAATACATATTTTGCCTAAGAATTAAACCCTTTTTTATCCCTTATTGACATCCTCATGGGTCACATAGTGGGAAACAAGTGAGAAACTCGCTAAACACTAGTATCTCATCCTACAAGGCAGTGTCAAACTTCTAGAATTAAGGAGTTATGAGGTGATAGGTGAAGGATGAGTTGGATATTCATGTCAAAGTCCTAGGAACTCACATCATTCGATTCTCTAGTGGCCTCTAGAATATCTAGAAGCCTCTCTCAAGCCTCCTCCAAGCGATATATAACAAAGGCAAGCCTTGGGAAAGTGAAGGAAGAATTCAAAGTTTTGTTATGTTATCCAACTACAAAGGCATCCATCATCACAACCAAAAGTTAGTGAGCCTAGCCTAACCAAAGAGCTATTAGGAGAGGCAAGGAGAAAGGAGACTAAAGGAGGATGCATATTCATCAATATGAGGTATGAATTGAGATATATTCTATATAATTTATTAATAGATCATTTGGTTTTCCCTCATGAATGTTTGTCTTTTATGCATAAATATTCATATCTGGTTTATATTGTTATAGATCAAGTTAGATCCAAGCTAGATCTAGGATTCTAACACTAGGAAGAAAAAGAAAAATGGTATCGTTTTGTCTTTGGTGTATAGGAAGAAGGTTGTAGAAGTTGGAGATGGAACTTCAGGACTGCAACAACCAATATATTCTAAGGACAACCTTCTAGAAAAGGTAAGTCATTCACTCAACTCTTTATATGTGATCTTATTGTTTGTTTCTAGGGAATCCATAGGAAATATAGCCCACTCATGTCTAGTGTTTCTAGGAAAATTATAGGGATATATTGTTGATATGTTCAGTGACATCCATGTGAGAAGAAAACCCATAACATATTGGCGACCATATTGGGGACGAATTCTTCTCTAGTTAGGTCTCCTTGCCTACCTCTTTCTCTACTTGTGATTTTCATTTGAGTTTTTTCCCATTCAGTCATCCCAGGGTCTAGATCTGGTAGATATGATTCAAATATGGAAGATCTGCTAGTGATCTGTATTTTTCAAAAACCAAAATTTCTTAGGTCCTCACATGTTGTAGTATAGTTGTCCCGCGAGGCGACCTCGCTGGTTGAAAAACTTGTGTCCCATGAGGCACTACCATAACTGCAAAATTTGTCCTCACATGTTAGATGAAAGCGCGTAAGTACTACTATTGATCCTCGCAAGATACAAGAGGGAACAAAATGAGGATTCTCTCTCATCCAGTGAAGGAAACCCGCAAGGACCCTTTTAGGGTCCACAAAAAAGGGCCTGTAGGGTGCAAAAAAAGTCCATTTTTTGCGAAATGTTTTTTGGGTTTCTTGTTTTGAAGCCTAGGGTCCCTATTATTTGGGAAGAGAACCTTTAGAACTTAGTTTTTCAAGGGATTTTTCATCATTATTTTCATGACATAAAAATGAAAATGAAAAAATTATTTATGTGATCATCCCTTGTGAAGCATTTTAGGACCTCTTTTCATAATTGCGCATGTGAACTTTGGGGTTTGAAATTATAATTTTGGGTGATTGATTGTTGCATTTGGTTGAGTTTCCTTTTGAAATTGAGTTTTACATTGTTAATATCCATTCCTTGTGAGTTTTGGGTTGAGATCTCATGTAGACATTAGAGTGTGTCAGGGAAAATCACTACCAATATCACACTACCCTTTGCTTGCAAATTTGCTAGTTTCCATTTACATTGTGTGTTCTTTCATAGATCAAGAATTTTAACATTTCAATTGGAAAAACCTCAAAAAGAGAAAAATGTTGGTTGCATGCTAGGTTTTTTTTTTAATCATTAGTGTTCAAGTGCATTAGAAGCAATGGTTGGTTTCGGATCTGGTTTGCTTGATTGGTTGCTTGGTGTGTGTGAGGACTTATTTATGAAATTGGTTAAGGAAAATAAAAAATCTCTCTCCCTCCCATACCTAGAGTTCAACAAAATGAACAATTTGCACCATCATACTTGCATTGCTTGGTTGGTTCAAGAGTCATCACACCATTAAATTTTCATCCATTACCTTTGGACCTAAGCAACAACCACTAAAAAGAACCGCTTAATGTAAAACTCATTAGATGTTTTCCTTTGATAGAAAACCAACACTAGATAGGTTTAGGCCCTTGGATTAAGATTGGAGAGTAAAATCTCCAAGGCCACAAAAGCAACCTAGAAGTCATTAAAGAGCGCAAAACCCCATTCTTGCAACTAGTGTCTTAGGAAGTGCCTCTAACACAGAAGTCAAGCACAAGGCCGCATTGGGGAAAGTAGAGATATTACCCCTCTCTGATTGTTTTGGTGTTTACGGTATGACTTAGATCGTTACATATATGGGGGTTCTGTTGGTTAACACCTTCAGAGCTTCAGGATTAGATACCTTTCCCTCACGTGTGGCTGGACTTACAACTGTTCACCTGACCATTGATTGTTAGGTGGTAGCCTTAGTGACCTTTCCTAGGGATCCACATAGGTGATTGCAGGTGGAATGTGCCTATAGTACATGGGGAAGACGTTTGTTCATGGTATCATTTCCCCTAGAGGGTTCCTTCCTTAATAAATGGTACCTGCATCAGTCAGTGATGTTTCACATAGATCATCATAACTTCTCCTTACACCTTCACTAGCTAATATTGTGAGGGGATTGACCCCCCTCCCATAGGGTTGGTTTTCAGAAAACCCCTGAGCCATTGGTTTTCTTGTTTTTTTCCTATATTTGATTAGGGGTGTGGTATTGGAGTCCGAGTATAGGTCGGCCATATGTTGATTTTTGTTTGTCAGTTATGAGGACTTGAGCCTATTACGGAGGTGCAACCACCTCTAAAGAGGAGCGATATAAGTGACAAAAACTTCAAAGGGTCTTATCTTTGGTTTGAAGAGAATGGTTTGGTTGACATAGAGGTCGTAGATGAATGTCCTCCAACAAATTTCAATCCACCCTAATTGAGCCAGACGCCCCTTTACTTATCCAAGTAAGGGAAATTTTCAGTGATCCTTTCTCTTTATTTGTTTATCCTATCACCATATCTATACCCAGTTTTTTGTCTAGTGTAGTTGAACCTATGAGCCCATCCCCAAGTGGGACAAGGGGCAATTTCCCTAAGGGAAATTCCCCCGAGGGAATTCCAATAATGTTCGCATTGCCACCCATTAGCTCCATTATGCCTACATCATCCATACCATTTCAGTTTGGTTCCTTAATCTAGGAGACATTAGTTGTGGTGTCATCTCCATGATTTAGTATACCTAGTGTCCCTACACCCATTCCTTCTATATCCATGCCCATTTTCAGATTCTTTTCCATTAGGGAGGTGAGCTTCGATTTCAACATGGGAAGTGGAACTCTATCCACCTCCAAAAATATAACGAGCGACTCGAAATCAGTAGGTGTGGGTGTACCTTTTGGATAGAGTATTCCTAGTGGCTTTGGGACTGTCCCTAGTCAGATTGGGGGAAGTAGTACATCTAGAGGTTTTAACTTTCCTTGGGTTAGCACACCACTCCCTGGGGTGCATTCCTTGGGGCCAATTTTTCACCATGGGGAGTTTTTAATTTTGTGTCCAAATCCGGTCCTATGGGTTTCTTCCCTTAGACTAGATTTGGGAACATATTTCCTAGAGGATCCACATTTCTCCCTAGGGAAAAACCCCTTGGGGGCATTTTTGGTTCTGGGACCAGTCATGCTCCTGGAGGTGCCACCATCCCAGTAGAAACTCACTCTTTAGTAGCTCCCCAACCCTCCAGTAGTACCAACATATGGGGATTAAAAAGTCCATATGGGACAACAAAGACTTCACCTCCCTCCCATACTTCATTTGCATTGTTGCCTTTCCTCACAATGCTTGATTTACTGGATTTGTCTCGGTTAAAAAATGACCATATTTCCCATCAACCATCATGGACGAAAACTCCATCAAAGCTACCATCAGACATTCCCAAGTTTGATAAAAAGATGGGAGAGGACACGCCCATGCACATAATGACATACCACTTATGGTGTTCATCCAACTCGTTGTTGGATGATAGTGTGACACTGCATATTTTCTATAGATCCTTGACCGAGGCCACCACCAAATACTACATTGAACTAAAAGGTGGTTCCTTTAGAAGCTTCAACGACATGGGGATAGTATTGTTAATGCATTACCAATTACCAATCTTGTACGAAATAGGAATTGTTCTCTTGATATCTCTGCGTCAAGACAATTCCACCCACATCTCGAATGATATTCATGAGTGGTGTCAAATATGTAGGATGATTAAGACTCAAATTATGGACAAACTCATTACAGAGTGATTCACTAAGTCCCTCCTACCACCCATTTCTAGATATGTAGCTCTGGTTGGGGCCGCCACCGAGGAGTAAGTTATCATGTGTGCCCAACACTTAGACTTGATCTATTGATGGTTAGGTACTCTATATGATATCATTCCAAATGCTCCTCGGCCATAAACAAATCCCAAGAAGCCAAACCCAGGACCCCATGTCGATGGTGTGGATGGTTATGTTTCTCATGCGTCTATGAACCAATTAGTTTACCAAATGGGTCATATGTTGATTACATCACACCCATCGGCTACTGGCACTAGTTCTCAAATTTCTATAGTTCCCTCTCAGACCTCTGAGGTGCATTCATTGTAGTCCATGAAACCGAAAAATCCTCAGCAAACTGGAGGAAAAAAGAAATGAAACAAAGAGAAAAATTACGATTCTGATAAAGGGACTTCTCCCACCCAAAACACCTAGGAGGGAGGCACTAAGAAGAAAATGAAGGGTCAATTTCCCTGCACAATTTGTGGGGAGGACCGTCATACTTGCTAGTTCCCTTGGAAGGATGAATTCCATAGATTATTGGCACAATAATGCCCCCCCCAATAGCTTGTTGTATTAACCCATCCTTTCCCCCCTCAACTTCAAAATATGGTTGCAAAAAACCTTCCCTTCTTCTAGGGGGAATCACGGGTACCCCTCACCATGAGGTGTATCCATCGAATGCTTATATTTTCATTTGTGACCACACGATCAATTTTCAAACACAAGCTAAAAATTATGACATTTTCGAGCATTCAAATGTTTTCCTAGAAGACACATCTTCATTCCATTCTGGTGGCCCTCTCTAGATAGATAAGCCATTTTTGGATGGACCAATTTGTCCCTCGAAGGTCATTCTTTGACATACAATGCACAATCCCAACACATGTCTTTCCCACAATGGTGCAGAGCCCCCTTCTCTCCAAGGGTTGCATGACCTCCCGATCTTAGGATCTTCTCAAGACTGAATTGCAACAGTCTTCGATTCCCTGCTGGAACCTCTAAGAAAACAATCCACAAGTCTTTAAAAATTTCCACTCATTTTCACAAGCTCTAAACACAAGTCTCTTCCACATGACCATGCCTTGTGACCACATGCTTATCCGAAAAGGCGCGTCGTGATTTTGCGTATCGGCTATATGAGTCAACCGAACCTTTGTCCTTCGAAATCCCGAGTCCTGAAATTCTAACAAGGGCTTAGTTCATGCTAGCTCCTCCCTTAACTTCAACCATATGACCCTTTTCTATGACCCGGGGCAAATCCTTCCGAGCACGTCAGGATTTCATGTGTCAAAAATCCCGATGCGATTCAAGTCCGTTCTCCCGATCCTCCGATACCCGAAATTGTGAAACTTTCAGATCAAAACAATGGTCACCAACAACTCTCCAACCAATGACTATGATCAAGTCATGATTTCACGTTTCACAAGTTTTCGCAACTTCTAACTCAAACTTCCCAATTCATGATTTAGCGAAACATTGATATGTCGCCACGTGTCCTACCTCAATCAACGACCATGATAATTTCGTGAATTCCTTACGACTCCACCTATTGACCTTTCCACTCTACGAGTCAGCGAAATGTTGATCTCTTACCACATGTCTCCTTTCAATGGATGGTGTTGTAACAGATATTAAAAAATTTGATTGCACTGCCCAAGGCTACAGTTCTTGCATATGGGCAGACGAGTTCAGGCATGATTATCGAACTAGGATCTTTGCAAGCTATTGGAAATGTCAGACCAGACCTCCAAGAAGATGACAGTCCAGAGCTATCGAGGGTTAAGGATCACTTTCAAACAGTGGATAAGTTTCATGGGCAACGAGGAACATTTTTGGACTTATCAACACACTTGGACATAGCAATTGATGTTGCACATGCCCTCACATATCTTCACTTATATGCAGATTAGCAGATAATTCATCGAGATGTAAAATCTTCAAACATTCTCTTGGCCGAAAATTTTCGGGCTAAGGTTGTTGACTTTGGATTTTCCAGAATTAGTCCATCAGAAGCAAATGAAACCCATATTTCATTCAGGTTAAGGGATTGGCCAAACATATTTTGAGAGAGGATTTCTTCGAGTTCACAAAGGCTATATGATCATACAGAAGATGGCAAGATGGGATGATATTCTAACACTCCCTGTGCAGAGCCATCCATTATACAGTTCTCATCATCCGACCTTAATTGGTTTAAGGTGGAGGGTTGGCGTCAAAATGTTGATGATGTTTCTCTCATTCCATTCACCAGAGTTGAGGACTTTGTGAAGGGAGAGAGTTCCAGTGTTGAATGGCCTACAAGGTTTCACGTTGAAGCAAGACGAAAAAAAGCAGAAGGCAGTCCATATAAGCCAAGAGTTTATGGCTATCTTGAATACATATTATATTGGTGTTGTTATGGCCCTGATGACCACATGAAGGGTGGAACCTCTCGGCCTAGTGGAAGGTGTATTAAACCATCAAAGAAAAAAAACGTTGGACGACCACATACAAAGAGAGGCTGCGTATGTCATTTCATTGTGAAACGCTTATATGCTCATCCATCTGTTGCTCTTATCATATACAACCAACGAAAGCATGTTGATAAGACTGGTTGTCCTTGCCATGGACCACTTGATCACAAGGCCTTTGGAACAAAGTTCATGTATGCTCCCTACATCTCAGAAGAGTTTCGATTACAGATAACATAAATGATGTATGCAGGATTTTCTGTAGAGAGCATAAAGCAAAAGCATATGAAAGCTATTGAGAGACATGGTGGTCCTAGTAATCGTGATGATCTCCTCTCTCACATATATGTATGGAAATTAGAGAGGGATATTAGACGGTCGATGTATGAACTGGACTCGAATGATGCATTGAGTGTTGAAATATGGGTTGAAAATATGGGTTGAATAAGAGTGTAGATATGTGGTGAGATACAAGATGGCATATCATATCATACCGATTGTGAGGAAAGTGCCAAATCAATCAATCAATGCTCTCACGATGCAGCCCGTCGCATACGGCACGACATTCAACTTGGGTTCTTCGGTTTCAATTTTCAATCTCTCTGCAGACGATGGAACTTCTTATAAATTGAACCTCCTTGCCTACACTTCTCAGGTCGAATATTTCCCTTGAGAAAAATGGCAATGAACATTATCCTCATTGTTTGTATTGCCATCTTTTGTTGTTCAATCATCGCAGATGGTGCTAAAATAGGAGTGAACTATGGCATGGATGGAAGCGATCTGCCACCTACAGGTCAGGTGGTAACTTTGATGAAGAACAATAACATCGGGAAAATGAGGATTTTCCAAGCAAACAGAGATGCACTCAAAGATTTTGCCAATTCCGGGATTGATGTAATTGTGGGAGTCGGTAACAACGAATCGCAGCTCATATCCTCCAGCCAGGCCACAACGAATGGTTAGGTCAACGACAACATTCGCCCCTTCTATCCCACCACGAATACCAAATATTTATTCTCTGACAAACAAGACAATCGTTGAACCAGAAGCAAAGAAGAAATTAGGTCGGGAGAAGATAAGCCACATGCATTTTCATGACTTAGTATTGGGAAAAACGTAATGACCATGCAGGTGGCCTCAGAAGATATCGGGGTGTTACCATTGATATGATGGTGGGACGTTACCATTCAGGCGAAGAGCAAGGGGAACAAGAGCAGTGCTTGGAATCTCTTTCCCTGCCGCAAAATTATTGTAAATCAGGTGCCTCCAAAAAACGTTTTGCAGCCACCGTCGAATCAACAGCAGCATCTAACGATCGTTCTGGAGCTGTGCACACCCACTGACTTCACAGTTTTCACTGAATCCACACATGGTTCCACCGCCATAGGTAGGCAGGAATCCCTCACACACTTCAACACCTTTCTTTCATCAGTGAGTCGAATTTGATGTGTTGAATCTGAAGAAAATGGGACTGAGCCTATGTATTCATGGAAGTACTATGAGATAGTGCTTAAAGATCTTGAAAAGTTGTCCGGCGTTCAATTGCAACAGATCCCTTGGATCACCCTTGATTTCATCCGTCAATCTGCATGTTCATCTGCTAACAAGGAATGGGCACCAACCTTACCAGATCATTTGTCTGATGATGAAGTTGATAGTCTTCTACAAAAAATTACCTAGAAAGTTGAAAGAGGAACTTTTGCCATTTCAGTGGGATGGTGCGAGGTTTGGCTTACGAAGAGGTGGTAGGTGTATCATTGCAGTTGAGATGGGTACAACATTTGGTCATCAGAACAATCCTAGTGACTTGGTCAAGTGTCCCAAGATAGTTGTAGTATCATATACAATGCTCAGTCGCTTGCAAAAGAGTATGCGAGCTCCGAAGTGGGGTTTGATGATTGTCGATGAATCACACAACTTGCGTTGCACCCAAAACTGACAGAATGTGATGAGACCAAGGCAGTTCCCTATGTGGCGAGAACAGTCAAGCGTATTGTTCTTCTATCGGGCACGCCTTCTTTGTCAAGGCCATATGATATTTTTCACCAAATTGATATGCTATGGCCTGGATTGCTGTAATAAGACTAATGTTGAGTTAGCCAGAAATTTCTTTGGTAGAGCTTCAGAGCTTTCAGGAGCGGTTGTTCAATCATCCACTTTTGCTGATTCTGAGGGCACAGACGTCGTGGATAAAGACTTAAGTCCTCAGAAAATGGTAGTCTTTTGTCATCATCTGAGAATCCTTGATGGAATACAGGCAGCTGTATGTCAAAAAGGACTTGAGTTGGTCCGTGTTGATGGGAGTACACTTTCAGAGGACCGCCAAGCTACTGTACAAGTGTTTCGTTCAAGGCCAGAGGTGAAGATGGAAATAATTGGTATAACTATTGGTGGTGTAGGGCTTGACTCCTCGACAACTCAAAGTGTTGCCTTTGTTGAAATGACCAAGTCGGCATATGAAATGATTCAGGCAGAGGATCGAGCTCATAGACGAGGGCAAATGAATGAAATCAATATATATGTTTTCTGCGCTAAGATGAATCACAGTGGTGGACATTTAGCAAGAGCCTGGAATGAATTTCAACCATGATGAATGGCATAGATGACTGTATACATGAGATAGAGGTAGATGTTGTTCATGATCTAAGTTTACCGGATAAGCCTCTCCGTGACAGAAACATGTTCACTGAAGAGTGTGATGCATTGTGTTGGTAGATGAACGAACGGGTGAAGAACATGTTTTCAGTGTATGCAGACCTAGATCTTACAACCCTTGTACGAAACCTGCAAGTAGCCTTTCAAATCTTAATCTGAAGTAAAACTCATGATTTTGTGTCTGTGTAACAGTTATATGATAAACCTATGAAAGTTTTCACTGATAGATAAAAATGAAATTGCATCCATACATATTAAACTGTTCCGAAACTTCTCAGGGCTTGGTGAGGATAGATCATGAGCCCAATATCCAAAGCCGCAGCTTCCAAGTGTCAAGGAAGAAATGATGAGGTGTCAAATATTTAGCAACGCATTTGTCAGTCGCAGAGTGCCAGGAAGAAGAAGAGGTTCATATTTCCTGGAACACTAAGAGTTTTGTTTAGATTTCTTCTCTTTTAAAGAAGGAGTGATGTAACAAGCGAGGGGGACATCCTGAGGGCCTTTTTAGAGGCTGGGTTTTGTAATGCATTTTTCAGAAAATATAGAACAAAATGTCAAGATTCTATACTTTGTCACTGTCTAATTCCGTTTTCTTCTTGTATAATTGTTTCTGAAGTTTTCATCACTGCGTTTTCTTTCGTATGTTCCTTATTTCAGCTTGTAATGGTTACAATTCAATACAACCTCTGCTGTAGCTATTTGAAGCATCCCTTAATGTGCAGTTTTTCCTCTGTTTTGCCGTGAGTGAAACAAGACCTATGCCTTAATCGTTTTTCCTCATTTACAAGTTTTATTTGTGAGCAGCCTTTCCTCTGTCTTTCATCAAGACAAGACCTGCGTTCAGATATTCGAAATTTCAATGTTATTTCTTCTATTGAAAGGAAGACCAGATGCTTGGCTTTTTCTTTCAGTTTTGTTTATCCCCTATTTGCTATCCATTTTCATGATTTTAAAATGAATTAGACAAACAAGGTCATTCCTTTTCGTTCTGATCTATAAATGAGTGGAATGACTATTTCAGACCTAGTTCTAGAAGCCTTTTATGACTAACCGATCAACAAGATTTATTTCTTTAAAAAATGTGCTAAGACTTGGATCTTTTACAGCCTAGAGTCAACTCTTGTGACAACAGATGGTCCTGATGATTTCAGGATTTCGCGTTTTGCGATTTCGCGAATTTCACTCTACTTCTTCCAAATCTTTTGGTTTTGCGAAATTTCGACAACTCCTCATGACTAACCAGTATGCTATTTCTCCGAGATCTAACAACTTGAAATATTTCGGCTCTTTCTGAATGGATCTTGACCCTCAATATTGTCCAATATTCAAACTTATTTTTCGAAGGATTTCTCCTGCTCAATCCTCCGTACTTGTTCTTCCTTCAAAATTTCAACTTCTACGTTTCCCCTTTGAACACTTCAACTCTTCCAAAACTTATAAACTTTCTAAGTGTTTCCTCTCGAGAATTAAAACTGTTACTCCTCCTGAGCTTCTGGTAAATGAAACTTAAATCTCTCTCCTTAGCGCACACTTTCACTTTGTGTCTTCTTCAAAAGACTTTCTGATGCCCTCCTGGCATACTTTGCGCTCAACCTCCTGAGCTTTCAAACTTTAACACAAGTTTGTTTCTATACGCACTGCTTGCACTCAATATGCACACTCTGCATACAAAATTTCTCTGTTATCTATTCTGAGCTTTTAAGTCGAAAAATAATTCTTCACACACACTCCTTGCGCTCTGCATGCACTCCTTGCATAATATTACAGAAGAGAAACAATTGAACTCATTCAACTATCCATTCATTCACGATGAACATCATCCATTCACAAACACATAACAACACAGTCAAACTGTAGCAATATCAACACTGTGTATTTGGGTCAATTTCCTTTGTTGTATTCATTTCAAAGAAAACATAATTACAATGGCTATATCCTATAGACACAAACTGAAAACTTGTCTAAGGACCCAGAGCTTCCTCACTCTTCTTCCTCCTATCTAAATACTATTACATTCTATTCAAGCGGTTACCTACTCAATTAATGAAACCTAATGACTGATCAGGGCTAATATCCCACACCTGTAATACATTACATTCGTGTAAAGGATTTACAATGGTTTTGTCCTTTCAAACGGTGGCCCAACTTTACAGACAACTAATTAATTAATGAAAAAATAAAAAAGATCTCAACACCACTACCAAGCTGGTTAAGGTCGATTTGGCTCCTTCGATACGTTGAGGTGTCGATTCTGATTCCACGTCCGCTTCCTTTTGATGTGATAGCAATGCTCCTGCATCATACTCCTTTGGCCAAAATATTCATGGACTCCTGTCCATGAGCTCTCGCACTATTTTTCCATGCTTCAAAATATCAGGTTCAGTTACCCAATTTGAATCTTCCACAGGGTGATCCTTCCATTTCACCAAATATTCAGGATACATATTTCTTCTGGTTTTTCCTTCCAACTCTTTGTTCTATAATTTTCTCCATCAGAGTTTTTTCCACTATGGGCATCTGTTCTTCCCACTGAATCTCTTCCTGATCATATAATCCTCCTGTTTCATCTATGTTATAAGGATACAAATCTGCAACATTGAATATTGGTGATATCCCAACATTATCTGGCAACTCAATTTCATAAGCATTTGCTGCAAATTTTCTAAGGATCTTGCATGGTCCTATATTTTTCATCTTCAACTTATTATACGCTCCTCTTGGAAACCTCTCCTTCCTCAAATGAGATAAAACTTCATCTCCCACTTCAAATTGAACTTCCCTTTTTTTCTAATCAACTCTGTCCTTATACTTTTGATTGTTATCCTGTATCTTCCTCCTAAATTGATCATGAAGTCTTTGCATTTATGTAGCAAAATCTTCTTCTCCAGCGCTCCTGAATTCATCTTGTTTCAATTCTATCAATTATGTAACCCCTCTTGTTTGTCTTCCATATACTATCTCGAATTGACTTTTTCCAGTGCTTCTATTAACTGAATTTTTAAATGCAAATTCTGCCTGTGCTAGAATCTGATCCCACTGACAACCTTGTTCATTAACTAAAATCCTTAACAAATTTCCCAGACTCATGTTCACCACTTCGGTCTGTCTGTCTGTTTGAGGGTGATATTCTGAACTAAAATATAAATTAGTTCCCAGCCTCTTCCATAGATTCCTCCAAAAGTGTTCCACAAACTTAGTATCCCTATATGAAACTATGCTTCTGGGAAATCCATGTAATCTCACAACTTCCATGAAAAACAAATCGACTATGTGTGTAGCATCATTTGTTTTCTGGCATGGTATGAAATGTGTCATCTTGGAAAATATACCGACCACAACAAATATGGAATCACTTCCCTTCTGGGTTCTAGGTAATCCCAATACAAAATCCATACTAATTGCATCCCAAGGCCTTTCTGGTATAGGCAATGGCTGATACAAACCAGTGTTTTGTCTCTTCCCTTTTGCATGTTGAAAAATCTTACATCAGTATACAAATTTCTTCACATCTACCCTCATACTTGGCCAATAATACAAAATGCTCATTTGTGCAAATGTTTTGTCATGACCAAAATGTCTAGCTAAGCCTCCACTATGCTTTTCTTTCAACAAATTATCTCTCATTGAACATCTTGGTACGCCCAATTAGCTTCCTTTAAACAACAATCCATCCTGGATCAAACATTTTGATCATGAGTTTTTATCCATCAACAAAGGATTTTCATATGCTACATAAGCCTCCTTAAAATATGAATCTTCATGATACATTTCCTTAAGGTGCTCAAACCCTAAGGTCTTCACTTGAAATTCCTATACAACCAAACTTCTCCTGCTCAAAGCATCTGCAACTTTGTTAGCACTTCCAGAAATATGTTTAATGACAAAATTAAAATTCTGCATGAATTCTACCCACTTAGCATGTCTTTGATTCAACTTATCTTGTTTCAATTTCGTCATCATTAATGTCAAGTGATTTAAATGTTCTTCCTCTGTTTTGATGAAAATTAATATATGATCCAGATATACAATGACAAATTTACCTATGAATTCCTTCAGTACTTCATTCATCAACCTTGTAAATGTACTTGGAGCATTTGTCAATCCAAATGGCATGACTAGCCATTCATACAAACCTTCATTTGTCTTGAATGTTATTTTCCATTCATCTCCCTGTCTCATTCTTATCTGATGATATCCACTCTTCAATTCTATTTTTGAAAAATAGCTTGCTCCACTCAAGAAATCCATAAAGTCATCCATCCTAGGTAAAGGAAATCTATACCTGATGGTTATCTTGTTAATGGCTCTAGATTCTATACACATTCTCCATCCCCCATCCTTCTTTGGACTTAATACAATTGGCACTGCACACAGGCTTAGACTTTCACTGACTAAACCTTTATCCAACAACTCCTGAAATTGATTCTTAACTTCTTCATTCTCTCGAGGTGTCAACCTATACGCTTATTTATTTGGTAAACTAGTTCCTGGAATCAAGTCATATGGTGACTAATACTCCTAATAGGTGGTAATGAGTGAGGCAACTCATCCACTACTATGTCAGCAAAATTCTCCAATAATTCTTGAATTTCTTCAGGTAAATCATCCACAGAAGTATTGGTAAGGATAACTCTTGGCTTCCTTACTACAACAAATTGCATTTACGGATCTTTCTTGACCTCCTTCAAGAGTTCCTTCCCACTCATGAGAAGTATTCTTGTGATGGCTTCTTCCTTTTCTTTCTTCTCTTCTATTAGCAGTAACATGTGAGTTCTACCATTCTTTTCCAGAGTATAAGTATTTTTCCTCCCATCATGAATAACATTCCTATCAAACTACCATGGTCTCCCCAACAAAATATGACAAACATCCATGGGAATTACATGACACAAAATCTCATATTTATAACCTCTTATTTTAAATTCAACTTTGCATTGTTGACTTACCATTACTTGATGTTCTTTCTGCAACCATGATACTTTGTATGGGCTTGGGTGTGAAATTTTCTCCAGCTTCATCTTCTCCACCATCTTTGTTGATACCAAATTATCAGTACTCCCACTGTCTATAATCATCTTGCAAACTTTGTCCTTTGTCTTACAAGCAGTCCTGAACAACCTTGTTCATTGAACCAAATCTTCTATTTTTTTCTCTAGCTTTAGAAGAAATTTCCTCATCATAATATTTTGTCCTCCTTATGTTGCCTCTGCTTTCACATCTTTCTGGGCTTCAAAAAGTGCTTCCCCTCCTCCTTCTCTTTTCCTCTCGGGACATTCCCAAGACATATGTCATGTCTTTCCATAGGCATAACATTTAACTCCACCTCCTCTACTTTCCTCTTCCTTGAGGAAAATAACTTCTCCCACCAAACAGTCTTCTTTGAGAACTTCCTCCTCTTTCAAAGAGACCATATGATTTCTCATTCTCATCCTTAAATTTCGGTGCCTTATCATAGACATTTCCCTTACCTCTATTTAAGCCTTTGCTTCTATTCCGTTGACTCTAATTTCTGGCCAACTTTTCCTCTGCCTTCAGTGCAATTTGATAAGCATCTTCCACTGTCCTCACAGTCATCATACTGATTTGATCCTGAATTTCATACCTTAAACCATTTATATACCTGACAAATTTTTCATCATCCTTCTCTCTTTGTCCAGTCCTAATATCCAACCTATAAAATTCTTCTGTATACTCTTTCACTGTCATACCCCTTTGTCTCAAGTTCTACAATTTTCTGAACAACTCTATCTGGTAATCCCTAGGTATAAATTTAGCCTTCAATTTGGCTACCATCATGTCCCAATTATTTATCTTAGGCTTGCCTTTACTCCTTATTTCTGCCTGCAGTTCATCCCAGCATAATGTTGCATGTCCTTTTAATCTCGCGACAACATGTCTCACCTTCCTTCCTTCCTCGACATCTTCATAGTCAAAATACTTATCCATTCCAATAACTCTTCGGCATCCAAATTACCTTCATACATTGGGACGTCCATCTTTGCTCTAGCTCCCAATTTCACAATAGCTTTCAGTAAGCGTTCTTCAGCCGCATCTTCCCCTATAATTTCTTCAACTTCTATTTCTTCTCTTTTTGCATCACTAACATCTTCAGCGGTAGGTGTTCTCCTTTGCATTGCTTCCATCGCTTCCAACCTTGCACAAAGTTCTCTTACTTCTCTTCCTACAAAACAGTTGTCCATAGGTGGTCCTGTGCGTATCCTCGACGACATCGCTTCAACTATTCCTAACACACTAAGTTCAACTTCAAATCTTTTTCAAGCTCTGATACCACTTGGTAAAGACCTCCCTTCTCTCCAAGGGTTGCGTGACCTCCTAGTATTAGGATATTCTCAAGACTGAATTGCAACAGTCTTCAATTCCCTGCTGGAACCTCTAAGAAAACAATCCACATGTCTTTACAAATTTCCACTCATGTGCACAAGCGCTAAACACAAGTCTCCTCCATGTGACCATGCCTTGTGACCACACGCTTATCCAAAAAGGCACATCGTGATTTCTCGTATCGGCTATATGAGTCAACTGAAGCTCTGTCCTTCGAACTCCCAAGTCCCGAAATTCCGACAAGGGCTTAGTTTGTGCTAGCTCCTCCCTTAACTTCAACCATATGATGCTTCTCTATGACCTGGGGCCAATCCTTCCGAGCGCGTTGGGATTTTGTGTGTTGGAACTTCGATGCTATTCACCTCCGTTCTTCCGATCCTCTGATACCCGAAATTGTGAAAATTTTGGATCAGATCAATGGTCACCAACAACTCTCCAACCAACGGTTGTGATCAAGTCACAATTTCACGTTTCACTAGTTTACACAACTTCTACCTCCAACTTCCCAATTCATGATTCAGCAAAACACTGATATGTCACCACGTGTCCTACCTCAATGAACGACCATGATCATTTCACGAATTTGGATTCCGCGAATTCTTCATGACTCCACCCTTTGAACTTTCCACTCTACGAGTCGGCGAAATGTTGATCTCTTACCACGTGTCTCCTTCCAATGGACGGTCCTGATGATTTTGGGATTTCGCATTTCCCGATTTTGCGAATTTCACCCTGCTTCTTCCAAATCTTTTGGTTTTACGAAATTTCGACAACTCCTCACGACTAACCAGTGCGTTATTTCTCCGAGATCTAATGACTTGAAAGATTTCGGGTCTTTCTAAATGGATATTGACCCTTAATCTTGTCCAATCTTCAAACTGATTTTGTGAAGGATTTCTCCCACTCAATCCTTCGTACTTGTTATTCCTTCGAACTTTCAACTTCTGCGCCTCCCCTTTGAACGCTTCAACTCTTCCAAAACTTAGAAACTTTCTAAGTGTTTCCTCTCGATACTTAAAACCGCTACTCCTCCCGAGCTTATGGTAAATGAAACTTAAATCTCGCCCCTTAGCACACACTTGCACTCTGTGTCTTCTTCAAAAGACTTTTTGATGCCCTCCTGGCATACTCTGTGCTCAACCTCCTGAGATTTCAAACTTTAACACAAGTTTTTTTCTATACACACTCCTTGCGCTCAATATGCACACTCTGCATATGAAATTTATCCACTATCTCTTCCGATATTTTAAGTCAAAAAAGACTTCTTCACACGCACTCCGTGTGCTATGCATGCACTCCTTGCATAATCTTACAGAAGAGAAACAATTGAACTCATTCAACTATCCATTCATTCACTATGAACATCATCCATTCACAAACACATAACAACACAGTCAAACTGTAACAATATCAACACTGTGTATTTGGGTCAATTTCCTTTGTTCTATTAATTTCAAAGAAAAAATAATTACAGTGGCTATCTCCTACAGACACAAAATGAAAACTTGTCTAAGGACCTAGAGCTTCCTCGCTCTTCTTCCTCCTATCTAAATACTATTACATTCTATTCAAGAGGTTACCTACTCAATTAATGAAACCTAATGACTAATCAGGGCTAATATCCCACACCTATAATACATTACAGTCATGTAAAGGATTTACAATGGTTCTGTCCTTTAAAATGGTGGCCCGAATTTACAGACAGTTAATTAATTAATGATAAAATCAAAAAGATCTCCACACCGCTACCAAGTTGGTTAAGGTAGGTTTGGCTCCTTCCATGCATTGAGGTGTCGATTTTGATTCCATGTCCACTTCCTTTTGATGTGATAGTGATGCCCCTGCATCACACAATTACAATATTTTGGAAGACTTAGCCCAGGCACCTTGTGCCATGTCAGTGCTTGAATTTATCCAAAGATGCCCCATGCAGTGGAAAGCCTTGCTCTCAGCCATAGGCCAAGTTGATCCCTCAAAGTTGAGCTTGATGACCTTGATTCATCTCAGTTAAATCATAGGATCTCCTATCAAGTAGCCTTCCATATTAAAGTGTGAATAATGGGTAGAAACATCTTTCGAACTATTGTGGATGAAGGATCCTCGACTTGCATCATGTATATTTCTTGTTGGAAAGTCTTGGGGTCTCCTCATATTGATATGTCTGCCACAATTATGAAATCCTTAGATGAACACATGTTCCAACCCCATAGAATAATCACCACCTTACCCATTGCGTTAGGTGGTAAGATTGTCTCCATCACCATGGAGGTCGTCGATGCACCACTTGAGTACAATCTGTTACTCATGCATACTTGGTTCTACGAGATGACTCCATTTGTCTCTTTGTTCTTTAGGGTCCTACGCTTCCCTCACCAAGGGAAAATTGTTACCATCGATCCGCTGGCATTTCTCACCCCAAACCTTAGATCCAATGTGGGTTCTAAAGTACCCTTTGTTGGTGTTACCACACACTCTACTCTAAATGTTGGTGCTGGGATGTTCAAAGATCCTTCGCTTATGGGTATACTCCCCCTTCCTCCACCCTATCCCACTGCAACCATTTCTCCTATTAATATGATTTATGTAGTTACCAATGGATCCCTTGCCTTTTTTAATCCTTGGGTGTACCTCATTCCAAGGATGTTGATTCATATGCAGCTTCCTTGCTTCCCATAGCGGTCAAAATTTTCAATCCGACAATCCCATCAGATTTTGTTGATACTGGTCACCAATGCCATCCTCATATGGAGTGTGATCAACCTACTCTTTCCATAAGGGTTGTTGACTCTCCAATTTCACATGAAATATTAGATTTTGAGTTTCCTTCCAAAGAGGACATCTTAGATATCACGACTTCCATAGAAGATCCAAAGGATGAGGTGATGCATCAATCATTTTTTCCTCATTTAGAATACATGAGATTTAGCATGATGAGTCTTGATCCGAGACTGGGGGAATTTGTTGGGAAACCTGGTGACACCCATAGTCTTGACCCTTTTCAGCCTCGGTTATCATTTTCATAACTTTCCATCGAATTATTTTCTTCCCCTTCCATCGAAGATTCACGTTTCGTACCCCCTTTACGTCTTTATGGATCCCATCAAGGAGCTTCTCTATCTCATGAGACTACTCACAATGAGTATCTTCGTATGCGTAAATTCAATCCCAGGTGGCAGGGCCCTAGCGTGGTGAGACATATGATGCTGACATCAACTCATGAGTTCATTAATGATGAAAAGGATCCTTTTTCTGAGCCTAGCCATGGGCTCTACTTTGTGTAAAGAATTGATATGTGTATTTCCTTGTACATAGGTGTGTGGTGTGAGTGTGCTTTTGTTTTGCATATATCATATCCAAAAATTCCAAAAATATTTTCCTTTTTTGAGATTTTGCTATGTGTTTTGACACTGAGATCTAGTTTAAATGTGTTTGACAGGATTCTAGGGAATTTTTACAAAGATGGTGATGTTCAATGAACTTGAGGTACATGTTTCTCACCTGGCATATAGGGATAGGTTTTTCCCTACATATTATACTTCACATTATTAACCATCCATACTGCTAGTGTTATTCCATAAGTTCAAACCCGATCGATTGTGAACTTATTCATTCCTTTTGCATTTCGTAACTGGTTTGGTAGTGCCTACCCTTCACAGGAACCCTATTTAGCACCAAATTACCATTTGGTTCCCATGTTGTTCTTTCTCGTAGGGCCAGGAACCCTATTTTAGCCCTGCCATGACTCAAATATTGAGCTCTATTCTCCTCTCTTCACTTTTATTCTGTCTATATCTTGTGGGGGTTCCCAAAAGATTTTCTATTTCTTAATGATCACATATGCATTTGTTTCTCATGTCATGCCTCTCGTCATTGTGTTGTTGTTTACCCATATCTCGCTTACCTCTATGCAGTAGCCTTTACCACCCACCTCTTGCATTATTTGGCTTCTATTTTGCATCCACCTACCCACGGAGAGAACAACTCCTAAGAGTGGACCTCACTTTCCTGTACCATTTTCATTCCTCATTGCTTAGGTTGGTTCCATGTGCTTGGAACATAGGAGAATGTTGTTAATCCACTCGTTCTCTCCCGACGAGTATCCTTTAATCTCTTTTCAGACTCTTTAAAAATGCAAAGATTATCGAGTGAGCTTGTTTTCTTTCATGCTCGTTAAATGGTTTGAAAGGACATCTATTCGATATAATTTTAACCCTTCTACAGACCGGATGGACTACTTACAAAAAAGGAATACTCTAGTCCACCCGGGCTAGAAGAGTTCTCCCTTGTATTGTTTTATACTTTTTCATTCTTGGGGGACTAAATTTACAAAAAATAACATCACGCTTACTTGGGTAACTCTTTCATGCTCATTAAACCATGAAGGAGACCAAGCATACTTGTGTTTTTCTTTCATTCTCGTTAAACCATGAAGGAGACAAAAAAAAAAAAAAAATCAAAAAAGAGTGGGGGTTTTTCACCATTGGTTTATTCACAAAATGGTAGCATCAACCAAGTTTCCCTTGACTATGGAACATGCTTGAGTCCTCATTATACAGTTGGGTTTTATCCTTCCTAGGAGCTGTCTGAGTAATATGAGTTGGAGATAGTCCTCCAACTAGTTAGTCTTCTAATAATCATGGAGAGTGCTTCAATGCCTCTTGCATTGTTGCACTGTATTCGTTCATCTCTTGTGTCTTGCTTCCAATTCACCATAGTATCGTGCTATATATTCAAGGGAAGTTTCAGCCTGAGTCGATCATCTGTTGTTTTATTTACTTTCTTATTCGACCATCCATGTGTCAGTTGTACTTTGTGATACTCTCACTTCACATCATCTCTCGGTGTATGTTTCGTGTCGATTGATGGGGGATAAATAAAGAACCTCCTTCGATGGATCTCTTCCTATTGAATTCAACACATTATTTATGCCAATGATATAGAAACCAGCTAGCACCTTGGAGCTTGCAATCATTAGTGACAGGATTCCTCGTGATCAATAGTGGGTTTCCTTCATTGACTCATGATCGATCGATTCTACGAGTGTTCAAAATCAGATCCTCTATTCAGAATCTCTATATTGTACTATGTACCTTTGGGTCCATCTTCATGATCGGTGGGTCCCCTTGCATCTGTTAACTATATACCTCAATGACTGGTAATCAGACTGTTTCCACCATGCTCAACATCATTTCATCTATTCACATGACATAGATTCGTACCATTGGGGTTTGGGATGAAGACCTTGGGTTCGGGGCCACATCCCTCATTCACAACATCCCATCCCAAGTTGTGATGGAGTATCTCACTTGTATATCCTGACATCTATATGTTGTGTCATAGGAGCACATTGTATTTGTTGGTAGCTATGATTGAGTTCACGATGTAGATCCACCTTGTATTGTCTCGTGGCTATGGTCTTATTGATGACATGGATCCACTATGTATTCTTTCGTGGCCATGGTCTAGCATGTCATTTCATGGATCCATAGTGTATTTTTTGGCATCCATGCTCATTCAGAGTCTGAGTATGTATACCTAGGGTATCATTCTATATATATGTGCATCCTGTTGGATCATGTTGTCATTGATGCCAATGGTTTGATTGATTGATGTCATTGATTGATTTCAAGTGATTGATTGATGTCAAAGGATTGATTGATTGATGATTGATGTAATATAATATGTATTGTCCTTGATGAGAATGCATAGATGAAGATGGATCAATGAGTTGTCATTGAT
>JASDQU011101671.1:30795-41547 GCA_032191745.1 Picea mariana
TGAGGATCCACGTGATGTGCCACATACCACCGAAAACAACATGATGTATACTATCCATCCATGGGTGTTGTATCTGCATGTGCATTTTCCTTCATGTCCAAATACCTTCATCAATCTTGCGGTCCAAAACCCATGACTAGGGTTGACATCAATGACAACAACCAATCTTCCAACAGTATTTGTCTTTATATTTATGGGTATTGCTTGTCTATGTTGAATGTATATGTTCCTATTATTTTCGTATGAATCTATGCATTTGTAGAATGTATTTTTCTATTTTGAGTTTTATGTATAAAGTTCTACAAGAGTTCTGTGTGTATATGTTTTAGTTTTCATATAGTTTAATTTTTTTTATGTGGCATAGCCCGGTTGGATGTTGGGGATGTTACAACATGGTATCAGAACTTCAGTTTTCATCACTGAGCCTGGATGGGCCAAGCAAGCTGATTTGAATCAAAATTTCACAGAGGATTGATTTCAAATTGGCCAAAATTCAAGTTACAGAGCATCCATGGTAAAAATTAGAAGCAATTGCGTGGAATTGGGAAAAAAACTCAATTTTTGTTGTTAAATTCATGGGAAAATTGAGAAATTTGGCCAAGCGGTGAGATATTCTTGATTTAATATTTGTTCTAGCAAATTCAGACCTGGAATTGGTCGAATTTGAAGTTACAGTGAATCCATGATAGATGGAGCGAGTTTAGTTGATTAAAATTCTCAATTCATGAATTGAGTTTGGGAAAAATCCGTTCAAGAAATGTCAACCCACATCGATTTTTTGTTGCAGAGCTTGAATTGGTGTTATCGGGGTGAAATTGAACAAATTTTATAGTTGCAAAATGTCTACGGTAAAAATTGGGAAAAATTTAGGCAAAAGCCCCAATTTTTGCAACAAAATTCATGAGGAATTGATGTGCATAAAAATGAATGTGCGCAGGTGGGCGCACTAAAATTGCATGATGTGTAGTGAAAAACTTGTAATATGTGGAAAAATATTGGCATGCGGGTGTGCACGCTAAAATTTGGCGCCACGTGGAAAAATATTGGCGCGCGGCTGTGTGCACTTAAATTTGACACTGTGCGAAAAATATTGGTGTGTGGGTGTGCGCACTTAAATTTGACATTGCGTGGAAAAATATTGGAGCACGGGTCTACGCACTTAAATTTGGCGTTGCGCGTTGCAGAGTGGCATTGCATGGAAAAAAAATACTGGCGCACGTGGTGTGCACATGCATAATAATGGCATGCGTGGTATGTGTAGTATTGGCAGAGCGCAGAGAAATTTTGTTGGTGCGTGTGCAATGTGGGTATATGCTGTCGCGCAACAATTTAGTTAATGGTGCACGCGAAGCACTGATGTGCGGTGGGGGCATACTAAAATTTGGCATGGTGCACGCGGAATATTAGCGCGCGCCACAAAAATTGTGCGCTACATATATTATTGCAAGAACCAAAATTGTGCATGGTGGATGTTGGCGCGCAACACAAAAGTAGTGCGCACCAGTTATTGGCGCGACAAAAAAGTGATCTACATTTATTATAGGTGTGCGGAGTAGGCGCTACCTTATGGTGTTGATGCACATGCTAAATATGAGTGTACAGGTTGTAATTTGTGCACGCGAAGTCATTTGGATAGACTTGTACAAGAGAAGAAAACCAATGAATTTTTGCGACGTGTTATACTGTTTGAAGATCTTATTTTTGCAGCGCGTTTTTTAGGCCCTTAACAACATTTTTAGCCACTGGAAAACCACGAGAAAAAAGTGTACCAAGGTGGTGCACTTTTTCTCTACAACTCAAATGAAAGAGCCCAGATAGATATTTCTAGTGATGTAAATTGTTCTTCAAGCGAAGCTTTTATGAGCAAGTTACAAGACAAACAATCGAGGGTAAAGTTTAAGACCCAACTAAATTCGAAGAGCCATAATGTCTTGCTCCGGAAACAGATTGAGGCACAGGAGTAGTCAATATAAATCTATTGAATCATAGAAGACACTCATAGAGCTGAATTAAAATTCTGGGCATGTTAAAAATGTTTAAGATGACAAAGAAGGTACCTATAGCATTCCAGACCAAAAACATGAATTGGCCTAGAACTTCAACAAGTTGTAACTAGCATCCCAGAACCCAGAAAAAGGTGAAACTTGGAAATATTGTCCAAAATATGTATATTAAGAAACCCAATTGAGCTCCTATAAAAACTCCAATGGAGTAGGTGCAAAAATTCATAATTACAGCACGGAGTTGCACTAAGTTGAAGAGTGAACAAAAACATTAATGGTCAATTTTCAAATAACCATAATGTTTTGCTCAAGACTCAGATTTGAGCATAGAAGCAGGCACTAGAAAGGTGTTGGATAGTAGAAGATAATTATTCACCTAGAAAATTGATCTGGGCAATCAATTTTTCAGTAAATTAGAAGAAATAATTCTGATATATTATTGAACCAAAATGGTTCATATTTTCATGAAATTGATGAATCAATTAGCCTGACAAAGTTCGGTTGGTTGCACATTTTGCAGAGTTAAAAAAAACTAGATCAGATCAGAATCAACACAGAGTGCATAGGAATGGAAGATGCAAAAGAGACTTACAATGAGGAATATGAAATCAGAGGGATAGATGTCCATTTGGGCATTGAAGGAAAAAAATCTAATGGACATGGAGAAGGAAGGGATGAAAACATGAATATGGTAGAGACCATTAAGAATTTGTAGAAGGATGTACAAAGCCATAAGGTTTATAATGAATGAATTATGAGATCCAAGGATAAGTAGGAGGAATTAAACATGAAGTTAATGCAGAGTTTGAACCGAATAGAAAAGAAATTGGATAAGGAGAGTGGCTCAAGCAAATCGGGGAGTCACAGGTCTCCTGATGAGAAAATAGGAACAAGAAGTGTTAGCAGACATCACCATCACTACCAGAGGCATTCCAATAAGAGATAACACATCAAATCAAGTCCATCCCCTATCATGAAGCATAAAGGGTCTGGGGTCGATGAGCTATGAGGAGAAATGAACAAAATCAAACCTCATACATTTGATGGTGAGCAAAAGAAGGATGAAGATGCTGAGACATGGATACTAGGCATGATAAAGTATTTTCAATTGCATAATTATTCTTCTCATGCAGAAGGAAGAATTGCTATATATCAACTCAAGGGAAAGGCATCCATGTGGTGGGATCAGATTGTGCAGGCACAACACATTAAAGAGAAAAATGTTACTTGGAGGGAATTCAAGAAGTATTTTGAAAATAAATACTTGACTAAGAGATAATATGACAAGAAAATAAATACTTGACTAAGAGATAATATGACAAGAAAATAAAAGAGTTATTTGAACTCAAGCTTGGGAGTATGACCATAGATGAATATGAAAGAAGGTTTTTAGAACTGTTGAAGTATGTTTCTTTCATCAAGTTTGAGACAATTAATATTCAAAGGTATTTGAGTGGACTTCCTTCATTCATCAGTGACAAAATACAATATGATGATACAAAAACATTGGAGGAGACCATAAGGCGAGCTAAATTCCTATATGATCAACAAAAAGAAAGGCCAACTTTCCAAAAAGCTTGGGAAGACAAGAAGAAATTCAAGATGGATTAGACAAAGAAGGGAACTAAGCCACCTTTCTTTACAAATAATCCTCCGGGACAACCAACTTCCAGAGAACCCTGAATGATGGATACATGGGGTCAAAGGCCAAGGCAACCACCTATTCAATGTTGGGGTTGTAAAGGAGATCATATGTTTAGAGAATTTTGTTGGCCCTTGACCAAGATTTGAGAATCCTTGGTCATGTTTGACCTACTTTTGAGACTTCAACAGGCTGTCGAAGGCAGAGCGGAAGTCAAAGCGGAGATCGTGGGATCTTGGCCCCCTTTTAGGGCTTTTTGGGTTTTGGGCTTATGTAACGGGTATGGGGATGTCAGCCCATGGGTTTACCCATGGTTGGGCCCTATTTGTAATGTATAAATAGAAAGCTAGGCAATGTAGAAGTAAGTTAGTTAGTTCGATCTATGTTATCGAAGAGAGGCTAGACATTGTGCTAAGTGCAACTTGTAAGTGCTTTGTGCATGCTATGTTGAGAACTTGCAAAGATAAGTGCAAGTGATTGTAAGAGACCGTGAAAAGGCTTTGTGCTATAAATCAGGGAAGGAAGATCTAGTGGAGTGCGCACAAATATCATGTCCTCTGCGGAGTAAGATACCTTGTCTCTGTGCATGTAGAAGATTGACAAAAAGAAATAAAGAATAAGAGTTGGTGGATGTATCCCCAGGGTGGGGGTCAACCACATATATCCTGCATTGTGGTTGTTGTGTGCTTTATGGTTGTTCTCTTATCTATGTGATTGAATTCTTAGTGCACTGATATATGCTTGGAAGGATCTAATATGGTAGCTTAGTGTTGAATAATGTGAATGAATGCTATATCTTATCTATGTTGGTATGCTTAGTGCTTGAATCTATTGGATCTGTGTGAATACTGTGCTGATCTATTATTAGGGTTTAGTCATGTTGTAAGCTAAGGATGAATATTAATGAACTATAACTACTAAGTGATCTGTTAAGGTGTTACAGTCACATATCTGTGTCCCAGCTAAAGTTGCAGATATCTGAGTCATGCAACCGCCCCTGCCTCTACCTCAGGTGAAACTTCATCTACTTCACAGGTGTTTCCGAAAGGGTCGGTAGCTAGGGTTTTGTTGGTGCATTGTTGTAAGTGTTGAACCCTGGGTCTGCCCTTGTGCAAACAATTGGTTCCGTTGTTGGGACATGAAACTATGATTGTTGGGAACTATAGGAAAGAGAAACCTCCATGTGTAGATCTGTTTCCCTAGTGCACAATATTCTACTTGACCTATGAAATTCGGTGCTAAGAAGAAGAGTCAGATCTGAAGAAAATAGGTAAGACCTGAAAGCTTTGTGCTCTGATAAAAATAAAATAAGAATTTTTGATTAAAGAGGTAAGATCTTAAAGCTTTGTGCTTTTTTAAAGGTAAGATAAGTGGAATTTTTTGTTTGAAAAGTATGGATCTAGGTATGTTTGATAAAGTTTACCCTAGCTTGCAAAGAAGGGCACAACTAGAAGAAAGAAGATTTGATATGAGTAGATCTGATCAGAATAGTGAACGATATGTTATTCCTAAGAATAGAAAGAATGTTTGGAGTAACAAATGGATGCAGGATCCTAGAAAGAAATTTTTGCAGGTTAGCTACTATGATCCTAGTGCATAGTATAGGAAAGGTTGGGGATCATTTAAAATAAAATGAGGATTAACCCTTTGTTACAGTTGCAGAAGACTGGGACATCTTGCTAAGGAATGCCCTGGTAGAAGACCTAGTTGTCTTTGTTGCAAAGTTATGGATCATGAAGTTTTAGATTGCCCTAGAATGATTGCTAAGCTTGACAGAATGAATATGAGACAAGAAAACCCTGAGAAAGGTCAAGACACTAAGTCCATGGCAGAACCCCATAAAAAATTAGAGGATGTATTGCTACAAATGAAAGAAACCCTAAATGATGACCGAAATATCAACTTATCAGAGATCTTCAAAGAAAAAGAATGCATAGAAACAAGAATAGGAGACTTTGACATTGACTGTGTTCTAGATGAGGAAACACAGGTGAATATCATGACAGAAAGAACTTGGGAAGCTTTAGAAAAGCCTGTTATGATTCCTTCATTGGGAGAAATAGGATTATTTAGAGGAAAGATGATAACCCTATGTGGAAGACTCACCCAGATATCTATGAGTGCTCATGGAACGTCGACAGAGGAAGATTTTGAGACTGTTAAATTTATTGAGAATAGCGCCCCATTTGCTATATTACTAGGAAAACCTTGTATTGAAAAGGATTAGGCTAGAAGAAAAGAAGAGGAAGTCTTAGAGCAGAAGAAGCAAGAATTAAAAGATTTCATGACTAGAAGGATAACACACTTTATTGAAGAACAAGAGAACAGATCGAAGCTATTTAGAACCAGAAACTTGGATATCGAAGTTGAAATAACACAAGAAGATTCATAGAAGACTGAAGCACCTACCCCAGATAGAGAAGAAGTATTTCCCCTGAACCCTATGAAATAATCTCAACAGCGCAACGTTAATATGCCAAAAGAAGATAAGAATCAAAATGGAAAGAGGAATACCGAGACAAAGATCACATGGAAGAAGGCTAGGAAGATCAGTAAGAAGAGAGCAAAGATAGAAAAGTTGCAGAAGATTCCAGAGGGAACTTCACAGAAAGAAGGTTTGAAAAACTGGAACTTCGCCAGGATATCAGAACAACACAACATGGCACTTCACCATGGCGAAGTGATATAGCCGTTGAAATCATTATAACCGCTAGCCTGACGACCCAGACAATTAGAACCATAGTAATGGCTCGAAGACTCGCCATCGAACCATTGGTACTGCGCCACAACGGATAGAACCACATTGATGAAGACCTCTTATCCGTTGGAGAAATCTGTTACATCGTGTCTACTCAGTCCGTCAACTGTTGCACTGAGAACACCTTTGTGAATTGTATCCAAGCCAAATCATTGCTACTACACTGTGTTTATTGAGATCGACACCTATTCCATTGCATTGTGCACTCATTCATCCACCTGAGTTATCTGATCTAAGCATGCATGTCGGACAAGCTCAGTGTTGCAGAGAACGTCGTCGAATAATTTCTCATCGATCTCATGGCCAAGAAAGTAATGTCTATAGGTATTCAAGCGTCATCAGCGAGAGGAGTGCAAGCCTCTTCGTTGACTGCTCACAAATCCAGACCATCCCGACCGGCAGTAGAGAAGAGAAACAAGCACAGATATGACCTAGTGAATGCAAAGTTAATCCCGACCATCTTACCCGACTACATCTCACCTCTGGCCAGCGTGGTGAGTCATGACAGTGTCATGAGGGACTTTGATTACACCATGGTTACTCCGTACCTCCCAAAGAGGATACGTGCAGTTAAAACGTAGTAGGATAAGATCATGACATTGAATTTCATCGACTTCAACTTAAGAGACTGCAAGAACCATAGTATGCTCACTCCTTACAAATACTTCACCAGGATGAAGGGGAAGAACTCAAAAATAATTCCCCCATCCATGGACTATGATCCTCGCTCAGTCCACTCTTTTGAATGTGATGAAGATTCCACATTTTGGAAGGCACCAGGAGGTTAACACCTATGTTAAGATCGTGCTCTCATGTTACCATGGTGGCTACCTATGGCTAGACTGATGCATCATAGTCGATCCGACAATGATCCATAGTATCACCAAATTGAGCATGCAGGGACCCAACCCACAGGAATCCTATCCAGGGAAGGCTATATATTGTGCATTAGCACAGAAGATCAAAGACACATATGGCGATGTAGAAAAGGGAACGTGAGACTACAAGGTAGCTCCCATTCATAATGGCGCAGTGCGCCTGGTCTGCCAGCTGATTGCAGGAAATATCATGAGAAAGAACAGACCTACATAGGTCTCAAGATTTGTTGTTGACCTCGTCAGGAAATGTGTAGAAGGACTCCAGACGAACTGGGAGAAGTAGTTGGTCAACCGGTTGGAATTAGACTATTGCGAAGCTCAGGATTAGGGCTATGAGTTCCACTTTAGCTGGCTCCTGAACCTCATCGCATTTACCGCTTGGGAGATGCCGGAAGGTGAGACCTTCCCGGACATTGAGTCTTTCGAGCCGCTCACTGCGAATTTCACCATGCTATGGTACTAGAGTGATATGGGAAAATAGTGGCAGTCGATCGTAGTCTTTCATAAATATTATCTCCAACTGAAGAGGGCTATCGAAGTTGTCCCTCGCATGACGCCAAACACCCTAAATCGGTTACAACCCCTCATGAAGTTATGTGTAGATCGACACTTCATTTATCTCACCGCACACACATATGAGCACAAAATAGAGCTTCAGTCATACTACAAGCTCACAGAGGAGAACCTCAAAGAGATAACCAAGGAATGGTTTGCAGACCTCCTTATCCCCACTGACCCCACAGAAATGTCATACCCTGAACTAATCGGCATCCCTGAGACCACTCATGAAGAAAAGGATACTCCTGGACCCAACAGAAGGAAGAAGACCGAAGAGGTCCAAAACTTGAGTAGCGCATCAGAAGGAACTTCTTCAGTATCACCTGGCCGAGGGGGTGATGATGAAGTAGAAGAGACAAATGGAAAAGAAGACTAGCAGAAGCAAGGTGAAGTAACACCACCTAGGGATCTCGTTGATGAGGCTGATCCCTTAAAGAAAAGGAAAGTTTCTCCCATGAAAACCACTTCCCAAAAGAAATCCAGAGCCACCTTGACTAAGATGCAGACTGTGCTCACTGTAGATGGCTTTGACTTCATCATCGTAGTTGTAGTAGATGACTCGCAGGACATCTTGCAGAAACATGAATCCAAGAAACAGGAGATGTACGACATAATCGAGGTTGAACTCAGAGGGGTACACCAGGCCCTTCAATCCAGCCGCGTAGTATCCGCTACGCCCCTGCCATCAGAAGAACCAGAGTTGGGAGATGAGCTTGCCCAACTTCGCAGACTAGCTGATGTGATCAAAGCTCACCTTCATTGAGCACAAGCTCAGAAAGACCAGACCACAGTGGCCCTGAAACAAGCCCAAGAAGAAATGGTAGAGTAGCACCAAGTTGCACAAAAGGAGAAGGATGACCTTCAAAACAAGTTTTAAGAAGAGATGGCACAGGTCAAGCAAGAAAAAGAACAGTTGCTAGCAAAGCAGCTTGGAGTTAAAGAAGTAGTTGATAGAGCACTTTTCTCTGTGATGGGATTAGAGCCAAAAGCAGAAGATTGAGTGGAGCATCAAGTAGTGTAGCTCATAGAAGTTACCCAATAGCTTCAACAAATAATAACAGACTTAGAGATTCGAACAGTGCCCAGCACTCCATAGGATGTGCGAGATCAAAGAGAAGCAACTTCTCGAAGCGCAGTTGGAAGAATCAAGGCCCTCACCATGGAATGTAAACAACTAAGTTATCGCAATGCCCAAACTTATGAGAGACTCACTGAGGATCCTGAATTGAAGGCACTGGAGTCATAGCTCCAGGAGGCAAAGCAGCAAGTAGAAACAGTACAGGCGTAGTTGAAGCCCCTATTAGCAGTTGAGAGGATGAAGCGATCCCAAGAATAACGCACTGCTCAACAATAGGTCCACACCTTTCAAAGCAAAGTCATGGAAGTGACTCAGAGGCTCCAACCTATACAGGATGAGGCTTGCCAACTATTCACAGAGATTGAAGGTCGAGGAGCATAGCTGGAGCAAGTTGTCACTGCAGCTGAACAATGATTAGAGGGATCTGTCAATGAAGCAGTTATCCAAGATTTCGCTGAGAAAGAGGTCGTGGCGCAACAATAGGTTGAAGCAGCTCGAGCCAAGCTCAAGGATTTTGAAGCAGAACTACCCAAAACAGAGTGACTCGGGATGAGTCACAGGTGAGTGTTGGGGGCATGTTGGCCCTTGACCAATTTTTGAGGATCCTTGGTCATGTTTGACCTACTTTTGAGACTTCGACATGCTGTTGAAGGTGGAGCCCAAGTCGAAGCGGAGATCACGAGATCTCGACCCCTTTTTAGGAATTTTTGGTTTTGGGCTTATGTAACGGGTATGGGGATGTCGACCCATGGGTTTACCCATGGTTAGGCCCTATTTGTAATGTATAAATAGAAAGCTAGGTGATGTAGAAGTAAGTTAGTTAGTTGGATCTATGTGATTGAAGAGAGGCTAGACATTGTGTTAAGTGCAACTTGTAAGTTCTTTGTGCATGCTATGTTGAGAACTTGCAGAGCTAAGTACAAGTGATTGTAAGAGACCATGAAGAGGCTTTGTGGTATAACACAGGGAAGGAGGATCTAGCAGAGTGCACGCAGATCTCATGTCCTCTGTGGAGTAAGATATCTTGGCTCTGTGCATGTACAAGATTGATAGAAAGAAATAAAGAAGAAGAGTTGGTGGATGTAGCCCCAGGGTGGGGGTGAACCACGTATATCCTGTGTAGTGGTTGTTGTATGCTTTATGTTTGTTCTCTTGTCTATGTGACTAAATGCTTAGTGCACTGATATATGCTTGGAAGGATCTAATATGGTAGATTGGTGCTAAATAATGTGAATGAATGCTAGATCTGATCTATGTTGGTATGCTTAGTGCTTGAATCTATTGGATCTGTGTAAATACTGCACTGATCTATTATTAGGGTTTAGTTGCGTTGTAAGCTAAGGTTGAATATTAATGAATTGTAACTGCTAAGTGCTATGTTAAGGTGTTGCAGTCATAGATCTATGTCCTAGCTAAGGTTGCAGACATCTGAGTCTTGCAACCGCCCCTGCCTCTACCTTGGGTGAGACTTCATCTTCTTCACAAGTGTTGCCTAAAGGGCCGATAGTTAGGGTTTTATTGGTGCGTTGTTGTAAGCATTGAACCCTAGGTCTACCCCTATGCCAACAACTTCCCTCACAGAGGTGAAAAAGTGAGGATTGTTCACAATGTACATCAAGCTGAAATAGTGGAGGACATGGGCAGAAATGTACCAAGGATATATGCAGCCCTGGACAAAAAGAAATCAAAGTATCAGTCACATATGATTGAAGTGGAAGGTATGATCAACAACCAAACCATTGCTATTTTAATTGATTTGGGAGCTAGTCATAGTTATATAGATCCTAATATGGTGGAAAGTTTTCATTTTCCAAGAAGCAAGCATGGAAAATCTT
>JASDQU011101676.1:32612-45669 GCA_032191745.1 Picea mariana
CTGTGGACTTGGTGAGCTTGGTGTCCAACATCGACCAGATGATCATACACATTCTGTGCATGTACAATTCAAAGCATCCACACACATGGGATGAGAGCCTCCCCTATGTACAACACAGCTATAACCAGACTCTCCATAGCTCAACTAGCCACAGCCCCTTTCAAGTGGTCTTGGGATTCTAGCCACTATGTCCCATTGACATAGCCATGCCATTTGTGGCTACTCAGGAAGATTCAGCTCATGTCCAGTCTGAAGTAGATAAGGAAAACAACTTCATTGAGCACATTCAACACATCCGCCAACAGGTTCATGACATCTTGGATAGATCCAATGCTAAGTACAAGCAGCGACATGATCAACATCGGGTGCCACACAACTTCCAGGTGGGCGACAAAGTGTGGCTGCATTTGCAAAAGAAGCACCTTGCTGGACCCCACCGCAAGCTTCATCCGCTCTGATATGGGTTGTACACCCTCACCAAGGCTGTAGGGGAAAATGCCTTTGAGCTCAGCATTCCACCATTCCTTGGTCTACACCTAGTGTTCAATGTTGACCGCCTTTGGCCCTACTTTCCACCTCTACTAGACACATCCGACATGGCAGAACAACTCACACCAACAGAGTTAAATCCAGACTGCATGGAACAAGCCATAACTAATCAGATCATGGATACACAAATCAAGAACTCTCGAAAACAAAGGATACCTCTATATCGAGTTGTCAAAGCAGGCCAACTCCTTCACCAAGGCAAATGGCTCACCAGGGACCAAGTTCAGTAGAAGTTTCCTCATCTCATGGAGGAACTCAATGCAATGGGGACCATTGCTTCCTAAGCGGGGAGGAATGATCCAGGTGGATATTGGTGGCCACCTGCCTATTCCACTTAGACCCCCACCATTGCTTCTTTCAGTTTCCGCACAGTTTACTATTTTTATCATTTTTTTTGGGTCCTGAACTTCCGGGGCCATTTTGAGGCCCTAAACGATGTTTTTTTGGGTATGTTGATCTTGAAAAATAACAACTAACGATGCTATTTTGTATTGATCGTTGTAGGCCTCGGATAGAACTTTCCAATGAGTTATCATATGCCTAAAACGGAGATCGTATGCAAAAGTTACGACCCCGGGAAGTTGATGCACCAACTTACCCAAACGGGGCCCACATGACTTTTGGCACTTCATCTCCCAGGGTTAGGTTTTTTGATGTCTAGGAATTTTGGCATTCCCATTTATTGTAAAAGGGCATTCAGAGCATCATGGTAACACAATTCAGAGGCCAGTAGTCGCCACATCTCTTCTCAGAGATAAACTACCAGCGCCCCAACTAGTTTATTTCCATTCTGTCTGTAAGCATATTTCAATCATTTGTTATTAATGAAATGAAGTCTTATTTCCATTGCATCTTTGTGTTTATGTGTATTTTTTTATTTTATTGTGTTCCTACATAAATCCAGATCAAAAGAATCCCTGAAAATGAACTAAGTCCAAACAATATGTATGCATGTCCCTAACTTGACACTCGTCATGTTTGGAGCTACTTTGGCCCACTTGTCCCCAACTTTGGAACTTAGGATAAAATAATTATTTATACTTTATACTTAAGAAATATTAATATAATATTCCTTTTTGGATTAATCTCTCTAGCTTAGCCCCTTTTTCCTTAAATTTTAGCCCCCCCCTTTCCCTAAATAGTGGAGTTTAGTCCCCCATACTCTTTTATCATGGTCGATCTATGTGCAACGATGTATTTTATATTAATTATGAGACATATAAAAAAAATAGGCTCACTGGCCTTTAACATATAGGCTCTCCAACCTAATCAAAACATAAGCATCCTAGATTATAATAACTAGCTCACCAACCTATAAAACACAACATATACACAAAGGCTCCCTCGTCTAAAAAATGCGTGCACTTAAGTTGTTGTGTGCAGTATCCTGAAATGTGCACACTTCCTCATTTTACTGCACAGTATAGGCGCACACTATGCCATGAAAGGTGCATACAAAATGATATCAAACAGCTCACTAGCTTAAGTACATTTTCATTTACATTTATAATTGGGTTCAGGCTAGGGATATTACATTACAAAATTACCTTCTCAGAAGGAATAGTTCTTTCATGGCACAAAGACTCTCATATAATCTCTTCCAAAGTAATTTGTGTCCGAGAAAACAACTTGTACAAGTTTTTCATCAAACCAGTTCAAGCCTTATTACATGAAACTATCATCTTGAGTGATTTATGGCATAGAATAAGACTTGCTCACATTCATTAAAGAGATCTTCCATCTCTAGGGAAAATGGTAATAGGTCTACCAAAGATACATATTCAACATAAAGGTGTTTGCAAAGGTTGTTCCCTTGCCAAAAATGTTAAAGAATCCTTTCCTAGTAGTGACAGCAGATCCAAGGAAATCTTGGACTTTATACATTTAGATGTATGAGGGCCAATGAATGTTGCATCCTTAAATGGGTACTTATACTATGTACTCTTGATAGATGATCACTCTAGGAAAACTTGGATTTACTTTCTAAAGAACAAGGATGGATTCCTGGCCAAGTTTCAAGAATTCAAAGCTCAGGTTGAAAATCTGATCAGAAGAAAAATAAAAATATTAAGATCATACAATGGAGGATAATACACCTCAAAATAATTTAACAGTTTTTGTATTGAAGCAAGAATCAAGAGGGAGTTCACAGTTCCTTACAACCCTCAACAAAATGGGGTTACTGAAAGGAAAAACAAAACTATCATTGAGGCAACTAAAGCTATGATACATGATTAGAGTCTACCTATGACTCTATGGTAAGAAACATGTATGACAATAGTATATGTTAAAAACCGTAGTCCTCATCAGATCCTGAAGAAAATTTCTCCAGAATAAGCATTCACCAAAGTGAAGCCTGATATCGAACACTTCAAAATATTTGGATCCCCAGTGTACCTTCATGTACCCAAAGAAAAGAGATCCAAACTAGAACCTTTAGGAAGAAAGTGTACATTTGTAGAATACAGTGAATCCTCAAAATCATATCAAATCGACATCCCAAGTCAGAGACAAATTGAAGTAAGAAGAGATGTTACTTTTGAAGAAGAAGTAGCCTTCCAAAAATCCAAAAAACCTTAGATGGAAATTGACAGTGATACAATACCTCCTCCTTATTCAGCAATTTAGAGGGAGATAGATATTATTCCAGATGAGCCAACAACTGCAGTTGATCCAGTTTCTTGAGAAGACTCAGTTTCCCCATGAAACATACCTAGAGACATCATAGTTGGACATAAAATACCTGCTTGGTCTTGACAAACTTTTGAAGATGCGGAAGGGCATAAAGCCCCACAAGGAGCAACCAAAGAAAGCAAGAGACCAAAAATATTCTCAAGATATCTTTCAGCCATGACCCACATTATTGACTCATAGCCAACTTGATATGGAGAAGCTTTAGGTGAACAAGTATGGCAAGATGCGATGACTGAAGATTACCAATCTATATTAAAAAATGATGTATGGGATGTTGTTCCAAGACAAGAGGGAAAGTCCATACTGAATTCCAAATGGATTTACAAAATCAAACACATGGTTGATGGAAGCACTGAAAAATACAAAGCAAGATTTGTGGCTAGAGGGTTTTCACAAATAGAGGGAGTTGACTATGAAGATAATTTTTCACGTGTAGCCAGATATACCTCCATACGATCTACCATTGCATCAACTTCTTCCATGGGTTGGAAGCTACATGATATGGATGTAAAGACAACTTTTCTCAATGGTGAAATTGAGGAAGAAGTTTATATTGAGAAGCCAGAATGTTTTGTTATACACAATGAAAAATCTCATGTATGCGGGTTGAAGAAATCCCTATATGGTCTAAAACAAGCACCACGTGATTGGTACGAGAAAATGGATGGATTTATGATGAGTTTGGGATTCAACAAAAGTGCAGTTGATCCAAACTTGTATTATTACATTGATGGCAATGAGTGTCTAATTTTGGTCTTATATTTGGATGATATTTTCATCACCGGTTCAAAGAGACTCATTGTTGAATGCAAGCAAGCATTGACTTCCAAATTTGAAATGAAGGATTTGGGCCTAATGCATTATTTCTTGGGACTAGAAGTATGGCAAAGAACAGATGAGATTTTCCTAAGTCAAAGAAAATATACTATGGAGATACTGAAAAAGTTAAGTATGACAGAATGAAAATCCATTCCTATTCCAATGGCAATGGATTTAAAGGAAATGAGTGACACTAATATAGGATATGTAGATCCACATTTATATCAACAACTGATTGGATATTTGATGTATCTGGTTAACACTAGACCAGACATTTGCTATGAACTGAATGTGCTTACCTAGTTTATGATCCAACCAAAACATACACACTGGATAGCTACAAAACACATATTGAGATACTTACAAGGCATAATTGGTTATGGCCTGAGATATGAAACCAATGTGGACTTAAGATTGTAAGGATATGTCGTTGAATATTGGGTAGGAAGTGCAGTAGACAGAAAGAAAACTTCAGGTTGCTACTTCACCTTAGGATCAACCATGGTTTCCTGGTGTAGTAGAAAACAAAGCGTTGTGGCTTTAAGCACAATAGAGGCAGAGTACATTGCACAAAGTGTGGCAGTTCTTGAAGTTGTATGGATTCGTAAAATTTTGAATGATCTGTTTGATCATGAGATGGATCCAACTACTATTCATTGTGACAACTAGAGCTGTGTAAAGATCTCTGAGAACTCAATGTTTGATGACAAATCGTAACACATTGAAATCAAGTATCACTATATCAGATACATGGTGCAGAGAAAGACAATACACATGCAATATCTTTCTACTCATGAACAAAATGCAGATATCTTCACTAAACCACTTGCCAAGACAAAGTTTGAGTATTTCCGTGAGAGACTTGGCCTGGTGGAAAATGCCTCCCTAGCTGAGAGGGAGTGTTGATGATTGTAGCTATGTGAGACATTCGCCAGCTTACAAACCTATGAGGTGTGAATCATTGCAGCTATGTGAGTCTTTCTCTCAGCTTACAAACCTGAGAGAAATCCCCTAAAAAGGGTTTGAGGTTTTTGCCTGAGACAGAGCTAGAATGTAGAGATGAACTCCTACATTTAGAGAGTTGAGAAGAACTCTAGATGATTATCTAGTGGGAAAGGCGATCTGTTGAGTTAGACGTGCCTATGGTTGAGCACAAGGTGAATGTGTGAAATCCAAAATTGTTGGGTGCATCATCATGTGAACATAAATAAAGATGATGTATTATCCTCCTTTGAGCAACAGAGTTGATGAGAAAAATCCAGATGATTCTCTTATATGAGGAAGTGAGAAAGAATATTTGTAGAGTGGACATGCCTGTGGACAAGCACATGTGAACGTGTGAAGATCTGGTTCTTCTATGTAATGCAGCGAGTCAGATATTTGACATCCCTATGGATGTGCCCCTAGTGGATGAGCACTAGTGGGTGTATCAGATCTATTGCTATATATTTTTCAATATTCAGACCTTCATGTAACCCTAACTGTTATGTAAAGGGTACAAGTCAGCCCCACCTTAATGTGATTAGTAATAAATGTAAAAGATAATTAATCTAGTTAATATTAATTGTAATGTGACTTAGAAGTTTGTAATGTTCTTTTAGGCTATCCATATATGTGGAAGTGTTATGTTATTTATGAGTCTCATCCCTATAGTTTCATCATTACTCTGGGGATTCATATCTATATGGTACTATAGGTATTTATGACTACTGTCTCGACAAAAAAATGTTGCAAAGTAATCTCTCATACCACTTTTAGCCTCTTCATGATATGGTCAGAAGATGAACAAAAGGACACTACAACCACTACAACCTCGGCCCAAGACCTTTCTATCCAACAGAAGAAAGTCAAAAATATTTTAGAATAGAATAAATATGTTCTTGTGTCACCTATTGTGTTGCCTTCACACTTCCTAGTCAATGAAAGCTATAACATAGCCCTTCATAGCTCTATTGCCCACAACCCTTTTTAGGTGTGATTTGGGTTCCAACCATTATCCCCCATTGATATAGCTCTTCATGCTACATCTTCACTGATAGAGTCCTCCCAGACTCAGACCAAGTTATATCATGAAACTATATTGGTTGAATGGATCCAACCCCTCCAACAACAAGTTCATGACATCCTTCAACAAGCAAATGACAAGTACAAATAGGACAACTTCTTCAGCAAGGCAAGCAACTCACCAAGGTTCAAATTCAACAAATGCTTTCCTATATTACATAGGAAATTTATGCAATGGGTACCATTTCTTCCTAAATGGGAAGGAGTTATCTAGGTGGATATCGGTGGCCACCCACCTATTTCACTAGCTCAAAACACAGTTTTCCACCTTGGTAGTTTTTCTACGATTTTTCGGGTCCTAAACTTCCAAGGTCATTTTGAAGTCTGATGGTTTCTACCTAATGGGCCATTTGTAATATGTACTCCTATTCAATAAATTTCTAAAGATATACCAAGCACCCCAAACAGAGATAGTATGCAAAATATATGCCCTCGGGAAGTTGACGTATCAACTACCCCCATCAATGCCTGCAAACCTTTTGGCGTTTCTTCTTCCAGGGTTAGGTTTTTAGATGTTTTGGGTTTTCTCATTAATGATTTATGTTAAAAATTCCTTTCAATTATCACTGAAAATAAATCTTCTTGTGAATGTGCATATCCATTACATCTCTTCTCAAATATAAGGTACCACCATTCTAGCGAGTTCACTCCACTCTGCATTTTTTTATAGTTCATGTACATTTTGTTCATTAATAGAAATTGTGTATTGTTGTATCTCTATGTTTCTTCCAATATCTTTGTGTGTTTCCTTGTTATATCTTTTTCTTCATTTCATTCTCAACAAAATATGGATAACTCATACCTAGTAGCCTCCCACCCAATGTACAACCTTATCACCATCCATTTTCCCCAAAAAATGAAACTAAAAAGAAAATTCAAGAGTTGCTAGTTGTTGGTATCATTCACCCAAGTACCAATCCTTATTCATCCCTAGATGTCATGGTACTAAAAAAATAAGGCACTTGGCACATGCTCCCAAACTTTCATGCTCTCAAAAAAATAACCATCAAGGATAAGTTCCCCATTATGATTATTGATGATCTTATGGATAAGCTCAAAGGTGCTCAATTATTTACCAAACTTGATCTTCGTTTCAACTATCACAAAATTTGTATGAAGGAGGCCAATATTCTCAAAAAAAAAATTGTATGAAGGCCATTATGATTTCTTGGTGATTCCCTTTGGAATTTGAAATTCATTGTCCACCTTCTAGAGTCTTATGAACCATATCTTTCAACCCTTGCTACGTCATTTTGTCATTGTCTTTTTTTATTACATCCTATTCTACAATAAAAAATGGCATGTCCATGTAACCCATGTGGATTAGGTCTTAAAACTTATTTCTCATCATCAAATATTTCTCAAGAGGTTCAAATGTTCTTGTGGTGTCTCTAAAGTAGAATATCTAGGTCATATTGTTAGTAGTCATGATGTACCAATGGACATGGAGAAAATTGAAGCCATGAAGGATTGGCCATGTACTAAGACACTTAAGAATTTACTAGGTTTCCTTTGTCTCATAGGTAACTACATAAATTTTGTTAATAACTATGGAAATATTATTTCTCCCCCCACAATATTACTTAATAAAAATGCTTTCAGATGGAATGAAGTCATATATCAGGCCTTCCAGGATTTAAAGAATGCTAGTTGTACAACGTTGGTTCTTTCTCTTCCAAACTTCACTAATTTTTTTGTTTTGATATGTGATTCCTTGGGTAAAGGAATCCTAGTAGTTCTCATGCAAGAAAAAATATTGTTGACCTTTACTAACAAAAAACTATGTGAGTGGCACTTGGTAAAATACACTACAAAAAATAAATTATGGTTATCTTGCATGATGTGGATATATAGCATCTCTAATTTCTTGGTCAACATTTCCATATTAAAACTAATCATTTCATCCTCAAATAATTTCCAGAGAAAAGGATTTAATCCCCATAACAATAGAAATGGGTTGCTAAAATGTTGGGATATGATTATGAGATCATTTATAAGAAGGGAAAGGAGAATCTGGTAGCTAATGCTCTCTCTAGAAAGTATGAAGAACAAGTGTGCCTCTTTTCACTCTCCTTCATTTTAGTCGATTCCTTGAATGAGGTCCACAAGGAATGGTTCACAAATCCCAAATATTCCCACTTGATCCAACAACTTCAAATGGAATCCCATGCATCTCATGGATACACTTAGCACAATGAAGAGATTCACTATAAAGAAAATATGTATTTCAACAAACACTCTACCTTTGAATTGAAAGTGTTCTCGAAAATCCATGCATTTCCAATAATATGTTGTTGTAACTTTCATAAAACATATGAATGAAACAAACATTCATTTTTTCTGGAAGGCATAAAGAAGAACATATACACTTTTGTGGATGAATGTGACCTTTTCCAATGACATAAGGAAGAAACAATGAGAACTCCAAGTGAACTACAACCTTTACCTATTTTTCTTGCTATCTAGACTAACATTTCTATGGAATTCATTGTGGAATTACCCAAATATAGAAATAAATCAATCATCATGGTTGTGGTTGATCACCTTTCCAAATATTCTCATTTTTTTCCCCTTCAATATCCCTTTAAATCTTTCATGGTCGCTTAATTCTTCATGGATAATATATTTCAAATCCATGGTATTTTTCAATCTATTATAATGAAACATGATCCCAATTTTAATAGTATTTTTTGTCAATAAATATTTAGGCTCCATTGAACTCAGTTTCCTTAGCTCCACCTATCACCCCTAAACTGATAGTCAGACAAAATATTTCAACAAGTGCTTGTAAGAAATTTTGTGGTTCTTTAATTCAAAATGACAATCCCAAATGGGTTCAATAGTTATCCCTAGCAGAATCCTGGCACAACACAATTTATCATTGTTACACTCAAATGACCCCGTTTGAGGTTGTCTATGGTAAAAATTCCCTATTGGTGCTACCCTACTTACCAGGAGTCCCCAAGGTATAGAAGATAGACAAAACTCTCATAGCTCAGGCTAACATTCTTCGCACTCTCAAATATAATCTTTTCATGGATCAAAATCAAATGAAACAATAGGATAATAAAGATTGCTAAAAACATCATTTTGAGGAATGGGATTATGTGTTTCTTCATATAAAAGATTATAAGAAGACCTCCCTCAAAGACAACCACTAGTGGGAGCTTGCTCCAAATTTGTATAGCCCCTATAAGATCCTAAAACATATTGGGCTACTAGCTTACAAATTCAACCTTACAATCCACTCTAACATCCATCCAATCTTTAAATGTATCTTACTTAAGTAAAGTGGTTGGATCTAATTGTTGTATTCAAACTAACCTTCCCTAATTGGATGAAGAAGGTTCCATTTGGCTACAGTCGGAGGCCATACTTGAAAATAGTGAGTGTCATATCCACTAGTGCACTATCTAGGAGGTTCTAATAGAATGGAAAGATACAGATCTTGAAGATACCACATGGAAACTAATAGAGATCCTTAAAAAATTCCCTCATCTCCAGCTTTAAGGAAAATGATTCCTTTTAATGGGGACATGTCAAGGTCCTAACCTCCCTAAACCCCTAATTATATAGATATGTTTCCATTTATTTATATGTATGGAGGTCATATCTAGTAAATAATCCTCATGTAGTAGTGTGAAATAAATAAATGTAAGAAGGCTTACTAGAAGGTTCTTCTTATTAGAAAGTTATTTCTCTAGAATCTTCCTAGGAGGTAGAATGTACCATACAAATGTATAGAAGCAATGTAATGAGATGTCTTGTGAAGTTGTTTGTAATTAGATATTTTCTCAATTGGAGGTTTCCCCTTGAAGAGGCAAGTGAACATTTCTTCCAGTAATAAAGGTATAACATTTTGGTGCTATTCTGGTTATTTATTTGGTTATTGTGATTGCAACTTGACTTTTTTGCAATAAATCTAGGTAAAATCTATTATTTTTTCCCCATATATTTCAATTTTCTAATAAATAAAACCATACCTAACCTCCTCTAATCCACTTTAATATGTTTTTCAAGGGTATATTCTCTTTTTTTCCTTTTATGCTCCTTTATATCAATTAATTTTGTAACAAAATTTTCTACATAATTCTCATTAAATTTCATAACCTTTTGAAGTTCAAGTTTGAAAGATCCTTTCAAAGAAATAATCCATCTAGTAAGAATGGAAGATTTATTTACTAAATCCCAAAACTCAAATAACAAAGGCATAAGATCCTCAATGAAATTGGCTATGGTATTTCTAACTCCATGCATCAATTCCTAAGATACCTTTAACTTAGTATACTTCTCAAAACTCTCCTCCATATTCTCTTCAGGTACTCAAATGGACAATGTTTGTGGAAATAAGTGCTCAAGATTCAATTTTTCCTCCAACTCAACTATTCTCCTCTTCAATTTAAGATTTTCCTCCACCTTCTCATGTATAGATAATTTAAGTCTTTCCCTTTTGGCTACATTCATTTTCAAAGCTATGAATATTGAACTTTATGCCTATACTGGGAGGGGGGGTGAATCATTATAAGATACTTTTTACTTTAAATGATCATTCATTAACTTTAAACAATAAATGCAAGCAAACATAAATAGAAGTACAAAAAGTTTAATTTGGAAACCCTTGTGGGAGAAAACCTTAAACACTTATATTTATAAATGTCTATAGGCACCAACCTACTGTTACAAATATTGTAGGAACCAACGTACTAGAGACACCATTTTATTCAACTGAGCACCAACTCAACAAGACATTGTGTAGGCACATAATAAAGACACCAATCTCCTCACTTAAGCACCAACTTAGTAAGACCTATATAGGGACCAATATAATATCTTCATACACAATGTACTTCTATATTTACCTACATGCTTCGTACTTCATGCATTTCTTAACATCATCATGCACTTAACATTCATGCTCTAATGCCTCTCCTTGATTCATACCCCAAACATAGCTTCAAAACCTAGTCATATTTATCCTTCATGCCCTGATGAGTCTCATAGCATCATTCCTAGAATATAATTCCATATTGTAGCATCAAAAAATCAAAAAATAGAACTTTGTAGGATCATATACTTTAGGCCTTCATAGCACACCCTTAAAACTCCAACAAAATTCCTCTTACACCTTTAGACCCCAAGAATACTCCCCATCTTCTATTGTGCACCTCAGATCTCTTATGCGCACTTGTGCTTTCTCTTGTTTCTTGGATACTCTTCAAATGTGCACATATATCATGTATTTGTAGTTTTCTTTTGTTCACTTATGGGGCCAACTTGTAAAACTAGTTGGGTCAATCTGTAAAACTGGATGGGTTGAGTTGTGCTTTCTAGTTGGGTTGACCTAATAGAATATTTCATATCTCTAGATTCCTATGGAGTTAGAGGGAGTGCCACATACCATTGGAAAGGTATTGGAATAATATTTTCAACCATATATCCTATGCTCCCATTTGAACTAGGTATTAAGAGTAAAACTTCCTTCAAATACAGGGTATCCAAATGAGCACCAAAAATCCAAAAAACTATTTCCAACAATATCCAGCTTGAAATATTTATCTTGAACATTAGTAGTCTCCCCTTTTCTTTGAAATCAAGGAAAAAAATATTTATAACAATCTCCCCCTTTGTAATTGATGGAAACCCTTAGTCAATTATGTCACTAGTACATATGACCAAATATGCGATGGTTTTTCGTTGATATTGCCACACATATTCGTCGCAATTTCCATGAAAGCCGAGTTTTTTTTCCGTCTCTCTATCGACGATCCAAGTGTGCGTGGAAACATCGACGAAATTATATCTCCACGTGTCACAACAGTCAAGTTCGGTTAACCCTTTGCATCATCGCAATTCTGACGAAATATCGTCGCAAGTACAACAAACAACCGTGGCAATTACGATGAAATCTCATTGCAATTGTGACGAAAATTTTTGACAAGTCAAAAACTTATGACGCAGATGCTGTATGTGCAATGAAAAATTGTGGCAAATTACGAAAAATACCCATGGAAATTGCGACGACATTGATTCATCAAGACCAAAGTTATGACGAAGATGTTGTATGTGTGACGAAAAACTGTGGCAACTTGCGATGAAAATTTGTTGTTATTTCCACAGTGGTCAAAATGAAATTTTTTTTCCGACGAACTATCGTCGATATTGTGACGATGGCATTAAGTTTTTAAAAAAAAGTTACATGAGATATGGTATTACCATATTACATTGTAATATGGTATATCATATTACAATGTAATATGAGATTACCATATTACAATGTAATATGGTAATGCCATATTAAAATGTAATATGGTAATGCCATATTAAAATGTAATATGGTAATGCCATATTACATTGTAATATGGTATACCATATTACAATGTAATATGGGATTACCATATTACATTGTAATATGGTAATGCCATATTACATTGTAATATGGTAATGCCATATTAACCCACAATTAATTGCAAGCCAACATGAAGAAATATGAGCTTGGAAAACAGTTATCGTTTTGTATGGATTTTGTAGTTAGAGGATGTGAATTTTGTATTGACCTAAGAAATATAAAATTCATTGTAAATTGGTTGATCCAAGATAATTTAATTGAACCAAGTTAATTCATGGGGTTAGTAAATTATTTAGGAATGAAATGTTTCTTCAATGCACATTAGAAAAGGTAAGTATAACATTTCAATTCATTGCAATTAAAAACCAAGTAACTCAATCTTTGACATGAAAGAATTGTAATGCATCAATATTAAATCTAATGAAACTTGCAATTTCATTTGAAATCAAAGAAAATTTCGCATGATACATAATGGCGGAACCTTTTATACAAAGAAGGAGTTGGATAACATAACACTTGAAACTTTTGTTGGTGCAGTCCTAATATACCCCAAATAAGATAAGGGATTGTACATCATAGTTTAGG
>JASDQU011101679.1:0-30771 GCA_032191745.1 Picea mariana
TTCTCCTCAACCATGAGGATCCACGTGACGTGCCACATACCAATGGAAAGAGCATGATGTATACTATCCATCCATGGGTGTTGTATCTACATGTGCATTTTCCTTCATGTTCAAATAACTTCATCAATCTTGTGGTCCAAAAGCCATGACTAGGGTTGACATCAATGACAACAACCAATCTTCCAACATAAGGCCTATTATATGTTGGTTCTGATTGCGACAAATGAATGATGGATAAGGCATGTTGTGTGTTCTTTCGATTGCTCTAGGCTCTAATTTCATGTTATGATGTCCTATGTTATCCATTTCTATCCTTTCTATTTTTTCCTGGATTCATTATTGTGACACATGCACAAGAGACAAGTTAGTAACAACATATAAGAAGTAGTTGAAAAAAATAAAAGAAATATAAACAAAATGAAAAAGGAAGAGATTAAACTATGCTAATATGCATAATGCTACTCTACATGCATTGAATTTAGAATATTGTTGTTAGTCCTAGATAACAGGTTAATAGCTATGTGATTTATTGAGTTATATGAAACATGGTTGATATGTGTTGTGGTATAGTTGGCAATGGTTAAATGTGATACGGGTGGCACATTTGACAAGTGATGGGTGTTAAGTTCGATGCATCAATTTATTAAGTGGATTAATGGAATATTGGTTGGCGTGTACTAAGGAATTGAATGAGTGGGGGTGGAGGCGATGTGCATTTAGTTCACGTCACTCATACTCATTCCACTTTCCATCACCCTATCTTGGAAATTGTTCAGCTGTGCTTTGTTGTGGTTAGGCTCCGACTTTCAAACAGAGGAAGAACTGCTTAGCCAAGCTCACATTTTTTAAGGTTCTCTTGGTTACAGGTACGTCTTTTCAACATCCATGAATCTACTCTAGTTATGAAATAGATATTGGCTCTGGATGTATGGTCTGTGCTTTCCTTAAGTCTAGCAATTGTGTAAATTCATGACATTTTTTTGGGATGAATGGTTGGTGTGTTTTCACTGCAATAAGGTTTGAGTCATAGGTTCATTGATTTTTCTGATTATTAGTATCCATGAAGGCTATTTGTCTTCCTCATTGGTTTTGGTTGAAGGTTTTTTTTATTCGGTCCATATGGGCTGGCCATCTCCATGATTTATTTTCACCATACCTAGTTGTTCGTTGTTATGGGGTTTACTGGGTTTGAAACACTTGTGTCACTGCGTATCGTTTCACTTGGGTTTGGGTTCGTTCATGTTGTTGATCCTTCCGTAGTAGGTTACGATTGAGGTTATGCCAAAGGGATTTCTTAAGATTGATTGCTACTTCTCGGCTCTATTTTATATTGACATTCTGGGTTGATTGGGAAAACCACGAGGGTTATACCCTACGTGTTCTAAGTGTTGTTACAGTACTGAAGTGAATCTTTTCTCCTATGTTCATAGTCTCTCCTATCACAGGAGTTGTCATCGTGTCTATGAGTTAGTGGTGGATACCTTGTGTGTGCAATGTTGGTCTCGGAAGTTCTCACCCGATGCTAGGGGTCGACTCCAGTCTCCCTGTGTTGGTCCACAGGGTGAATCATTGATTACTCAAAGATCAATTTTGATAAAAGGAACCTGTTATGTCCTGTTGGATACATGGTATATGGTTATGAGTTAGTGGTGCATAGTTGATGGTGTTCTATTGTTGTCCTGTCTCTGTTGATTATCCTGACAGTGGTTGTGGTTATTGGTGTTTAGTCACTGCAATTGGTTATTATAATAGTCTAGTTGATAAGATCAACATTGTTAATTGGTTGATTGGAGAAATGGGATCGAATACAAAGTCATTTTCTTTTACATGGTGACTATTGAATTGTTAACCAACATTAGTTTTAATTGATTAAGTCACAACAATGTTTTTTGCATGTGATGCGTTGGTATGTGTAGCCTTCCTACAACATCTTATGTTGAGTTGATGATTGATGTGTCTGTGTGTTTCAAATTTCCAATGGGAGTATTTCAATCGTGGTAATTATTCCATAGCCATCCAATGTATATGTTATGGATATTATTGATTGCGCCATCAGAGATGGCCACATATTTTTTCTAAAAAAAAACTGATTTTGTTGCAATTTGATCAATTCGTGAGATGAAATCGGGTTTACTGTTGATACCTCATTATAATGATTGATAGCCCAACATTGTGGATGTTTAAATTCTGAGTTCTGAGTACTTGTACATTCAAAAAAATACTCTTTGTTTTGTCAAATGGTCTGTGTGTTTAAATGACAAGTCAATATCTTTGCAATTAAAATATGGATGGTTGTATTTGGATGTTTGTTATATGCGTTGGTGAATATCATGCATTGTAGTAGAGATAGACACAGGTTTTGGGGCAGTATAACCTCATTAAAATTTAATTATTAAATGAATTAAAGGACAAAATCGGGCATGACTTTTGAATCTGTATTTGATGATTGAAATAATTCATGAGCAGTGGTTGATCAGTTGACGATGAACATAGTGGAAATAAGTGATTTGGTATTCATTTAGGAATTGTTTTAAAATATTAAATGGACAATGAGAAGAAACATAACTCTTCTACTGGTTGTTGTGGAATGCATGTTGTCTTGTTTGGTGATGTTGTGTTGAAAATCCGATTACAAACAATGAACAAGTCAATGCACAAAATTAATTGAATTATGCATAATAGTTTTCATTTGATCACAATGATTATTTGGTTGGTATTATTTCCTTTTACAAAATGGTTTTATGGATTACTTAATTAATTTTATGAACAATATCCGCTCTCTTTCTGACGCAGACCCCTCCCCAAACCCGCAGGTTGGGATCTGCACAAGATCTTTTCTTTTCGTCCCCCGAGAGCTCAATTGGCTCTTTTATTTCCCTTTCGGGAATTCAACCCACAACAACCTTGAGGAATTTTCCATTTTTTATTTTGGGATACCATATTTCGCAATTTAGTGAATCTTGTGGTCAAGAGCCTTACCTCCTCAACCTCCAAAACCCGAATTAACGATTTGTCGAAATGCAAGTGTCTTAGCCTTCCCCCTCTCTTCGCGATTTCAGGGGTTCAACTGCCGAAATGCGTTTTTACTAAGTCCTCGGGGCTCTTGAACCTCCAAACCCTGAAATGCCAAAATAAAATCTTCTGAAATCCTTTCGGACTTTTGCGTACTGGGTTCTCCTCTTTACTATATCGGTTCTCCCTTCGACAGGACTTTCGGTATACCAAATCCCGAAATGCTGAAATGTTAAGGTTCCACTTCCAAGGAGATCAATGACTGTGGAACTTTCCTTGATCCAATGGTCAGTGCAATTTCACGTACAGGGAGTCCAATACGTCAAGCTTGAACCCTATGTCCTCTCCACCTTCCGGTCCCCGAAGTCCCCAAATGAAAAAATCCTTAGTTGCGACTTCTGATTTTGGGTTTTCTCCCCTACTGTGTCCCGAAATCTCTCCCTCGAGACTTTCGAAACTCTGAACTTTGAAGTCCTGAAAACTTAAACTTGCTTCTCCTTACCTCCACACACGAAAACCTCCTTTTCACGTTTCGGGGGTTTGGTTAGCCAAGGATTTTGCCTTGCACTTCGGACCTTCAAACCCCGAAATGATGAAATGATATGACATCCAAATAAGTCAATATCAACAGCCCCTTATTAGCCTTGCAACTCCTGTAGATCCTACGACTCTCACTATTTCAGGAATTATTCTCGGAGAATTCCGACCGTCCAAATTTCTTCTTCAAAGATCTCTGGTTCTAAATTGACCCTACGACTCTCTTCTGGAACCTATCCTCTGCCCGATGGATAAAGTTTCCTTTTGTTCCTCAAACACTTTGAAGACACTAACTCTCCTGATATTTCTTTCACTGACTTAAATCTCCTATGAGATTTCTTCACGCACTCCTTGCACCACTTCTTCAAATACGTCTAAGTATTCGAGTTCTTTTGACTCCGTGCAACTCTTTATGAAAAAAGTCTTTAAATCCTCTCCTTGGTTGATAAGTTCTGAACTTCCAACCAGCCTGTGCACACTTTGCACGGCTTCTGTGCTTGACTTACACTTCTATGGAAAATGAGAACAATGGTATCCCTCCTGAGCTTTCAGAGGTGAACTCGGAATCCGTCAACGCACTCCTTGCAGACACTTCACTGCACTCCTTGTAGGAACTTTTACTCAAGAGGAGAAACAATTGAAACTCACTCCCTTACTTTCTCAGACTTCAAATACTTAACATGAAATCATACATACATAGCATAAAAGAAAATTTACAATAGAAAGAGTAAAACAACCATAAGCATAACATTCAACATATATCCACATAAAGTATTAGAACACCATGAGTCTGAATCAAAGCTTCATATATATTAATTTCAGAACTTCTGTACATGGGTTCTTCTGCATAGCTCTCTGCCTCAACTCTTCTCTATGCTTTATGATCTTCTTGATGATGTTACAAATGATACAAGATGAGGGTGTCTATAGTCGGTTTTCCCTCCAGCTCCTAAAACTGTCTAATCTAGAATTTAAATCTACCTACCTTCCTTAACTATGCATAAATGCCTCTACACCTTACAGGTGAGAGCGAATCGCTCTAGATCTATTTAAAATATGGAAGTACGCCTTTCTTAACTATTACATTAAAGTCTGTGCATCCAAACTTTCAAAATATTGTAAACAATTTTAACATGTGCCAAAAATGTGATGGTGTTTGTCCCACGCTCGCTTTCTACTGGTGATGCTCCTATGTCACTTTCTCTACCATTATTTCTCTTTTCACTAATTACAAGCCCATTTCCTTCCCACATTCATTTCTCACTCCCTGTTCTAAAATTTAATTACAGTCAAGAAGAATTATGTATTGAAGTAGCTTGTAATCGCAATTTATTGGTTGGATCACAATGATATTTTCTTTGGTTGTATTAAATTTGATTGTTTGTTGTCTTTGATCCATAACCATGTTTCTTTTCCCCCTCATTTTATCATTTTTCACTCAATACAAACCCCTCGCATATCCTAGGACCCTTTTTTCACCCCCTGCTCATTGACAATAGTTAAACAATTTATATGGATTGGATTGGATGAGTCTGATATATGGTTGAGCCAAAGTCTATTTCATATTTTTAAGGAGTTTTCATGTATGGTTGTAAAGGAACTATTTTCTAATCATTCATGCATGCAGGAATGAGGTTTTTCAACCGAGGTAGCCATGGCAGAGGAAAACTAGGGAGAGGTAATTGGAACAGAGACCCAAGAAGGCCAAGATTCTCCATACACTTTGACACTGACTCACAAGAGTTAGGACAGTTGTTTTAGGCCAGAGTTTTCAATTGGATTCGGAAGGGAGTGGTTCAACCTAGGCCTGAAAGGAATCCCTTCCAATCTCCACAAGCCCCTGGTATTCTCATGCCCCCTCATGTCTCATTGCAACCCGAGGTTCCCAAAAACAAAGGATGGAAAGAGATTGTCCACCCGGTAGTATCCCAACATTATGGTTGGCCCAATTTGTCCTTTCTTTCTCCCTTGCCTATTAACCAAATTGTCCAAGCATATCCTACCCACTCACTAATGCAATCCTCCCATGCTAGCAAAAGATTGAAAATCAAGGCCCACCATGCCCCAGACAAACAAAACGCCACTACTACCCCTTCCTCACCCTCCAATGGCTTTGATAAATCTGTGTCTTCCCGGATGCATTTGAGGGACGATTGTTCTCATGTGATCAACGAAATTAGGCCTAAAGGCTCAATGCAACCAAAGGCAAATTTAGAAAAATCGAAGGGTGACAACAACAATCAAGGAAAGATTGCATATCAGAGTAGGAAATATGGTTTTTGAGTTTTTATTTTATTTATTGTGGATGACAGTTGACTTCAGAAGTTTTGGACAACATGTTTTCTTTGGATATATGAGTAATATATATGTTTTTTAAATAATTTCAAATATCGATGAGATAAATTTTCAAATGTTAATGTAATGGTGGGAGTCACAAGGAGGGGTGTTTTGCTTAATTATCTAGTTATGTTATGATTGTTAAAAGATAAAGGGAGTCACAAGGGGTCCCACCTACTAGTTATTATTTATTTAAAAACCTTATTATGATTTGTTACTTTTCCCCCCTAACTAAAAAGTTGGTTGTGTTTTTAGTTAACTTAACTAATGAGGTATTTCAACTACTTCAACCAATTGTAATTTTATTAAAGGGAAAAGGAAAGGGAGGAACAAGATGAGGATAGAAGGAGAAGCATACTAAGGTTTTCTCTTTGATTTTATGTTGAGATAGTTTAGTTTTCATTCATTCCTTAATTTGACACAATCCTAATTCCTTTTTATGATAGCAGGGTCTTATTGTAGACAACAAGATTCAGGGTTGAATTACATCATTCAAACACTTGTTTTTTAGAGGTGTTGATCTATCTTTGATAGTCTGTGTAGACTTGTCTATTGTGAATTATTTTTCATGACCGACAAAGGCTATTGTGCAGAGTTGAGTGGGCAACAATCTGTGGCAATTCGATCCAACTTTTAGAGTTTAGTTTTTGGTTTTCTATCAAAGGTCCTTTTGTGTGTTCCATCGAGGATGTCTAAGTTTGACTTTGGTCCAAAACCTCTTTACAGAATTTTGTAAAGAGAATGACTCTTTGGTGAATTGGAATGAAATAAAGGATTTCTTTATGTCTCATCTGTCTTGATTTTCATCTTGGTGTATTTTATTCTGTCTCTACATTTATTTCAACAATTTTTATATTCAGAAAATCATATAAATAATGAATTTTCCAGGAATATTTTATTTATAAAAAGACTAGCCTAAGGACTTGTAATCAATACTTGTGAGTTAGGATATTAATTTTGATGGTTATAAACATAGGGTGACATTCCCTTCTATTTTTATTTAGCCAAGTAGAATCTGAAAATGATTGAGTAAGATCATTCATATATTTTCCTCAACAAACAACAGTCAGATTGTTGAAAACCCAATCAATTCCTAACAGTGCAGGATAGGGACAACTATCATCAACAATCTTGAACACTTTGAAATATGAAAATGTCCTCACTTCGTCGATGTCCCTAGGGACTTTCTCTAGTCTTCCAAAGGGGCTTACCGCCTACTAGTTAGCCATCCTGAGCCTAATAGGAGAGTAAATCAATTTAGGTTTTCCCATCAGTGTCCAATTCTTCTTCTTCATAACATTTATTTCTGATCCCAGGTCGAGGACCACATAGTCCATGTCGTAGTCTCCAATATTATCACTAAGGTGCAGTTCCTTTCTTGTACTCCTTTTCCTTAGATACTTGATTCATAGCTCTACTTATCAGATGATCTATTCTTCCAATTTCATATTGTCTTACCAGGTGTTGTAGTTCCTGCACATCTTTTTCATCTTTAATCAAATTGATACAAGTATATAATAAATCCATTAGCTTGCTTACCTCTTTTCCTTTCCTAAGAGGGACAGACTGATCAGAGGCATTTCACATTCCTTCATTTTTGGTTGTGCCCTAGATGAAGAATTTCCTTTATTTTTGGTTTCGCCCTAGATGAAGAATCTTGTTCGCCTACAAATTCTCTCCTTGCGTCTTCAAAAGTATGCTTTTATCTCCTCGGATCAAACAATTGTGCCTTATCTGTAGCTCTTCTCATCCTCGATCCATCTATAGTCTTTCCTGGAGTCACCCTATCTTCTCCTGTAACCGTGCCTCCTCTAGTAATAACAACAACTCTAGGTTCCTTACCGCAAGGTTCAACTGAAATTAGTTGGACTTGTTGGTTTCCACCTCATCTTTCCTAAAGTTTGGATAAAAATACTGGACAATCTTAAACAACATGATTAAATGAATTACATTAGTTTCAAGTAGTACAAGGGTTCTGACAATCCCTTGCCAATTGACCTAGCTAGGCGCAGTTATAGAAAATAATCTGACCTCGACCTCGACCCATGCCTCATCCTCGTCCTCTTCCTTTGAATCCACCACAAGGATTGAAGTATCCTATTTCTGGGGAATTGAATTGTGCAACATTCCCTTCTTGCTGTAATTCTCCTTGAATTTTATATGTATCCCTTGACCTTTCATGAATGATATCAAAAGCCCTAGAATCCTTCTCATCATGCCCCATAGATTTCTAGAATGTGAAATAAATATTGGTGGGTGTCTAGACATATTTTTGCATATAATAACACTCACCAGGGCGATGTCTATTTCTACATACCTCGCACCATAGTAAAGTAACCTACTTTAAAGGGTTACGGAATCTAGAGGCCAAGTATTCATTAAATAGGGGAAAATTCTCTTTGTCATGGCCCTCTGATTTACATCTGATACACCAGATCTCTTATGTTTTCTCTTTTCCTTTATCTTTACTCATGTCTTGAACATGTAAATATAAACTAGTTAATTGATTCAAAATATGACTCATACCTGGACTAGATTCTCCTACAGGGACTGATTCTAGTGTCATGGAAATCTCCAGATATTCAGCCTACGAAGTGACCTTCAGTTGCATCAAAGGAAATATAAAATGTGGCAAGAGGGTAGTGATGAACCATTCTTTATGTTGTTCATCTGGGATCTGAAAACTTAAATGTCATGTCAGGGTATTAAACCTATGATCAAACTCTCAAACAGGTTCAGTCACCTTCTGCCTGATCTCATTCAACTCTATAATGCACCATGACTTCGACTTGGGTATATTTAACTTCACACTCAAAGGAATCTTAATTTCATTCAAGGGTTTAGTTTGCACAAATCTTGAAACAAAATTCATATACCAGCTCAATGCGCAGTCCCTCAAGGTAGTACTAAACTGAGCTCTCTTAACAACTTCGTCGGTGACTTGTTTAATGCTCCATACAACCTCGCATAAGAACCAGTGATGATCAGGATCCTTAGATCCATCTCCTCTAAAAATGGGTAACCTCATTTCATCTGCCATTGACTTTCCTTTGTTTCTTGACTGAGTATGTACTAAACTACTTGTAACAGTACTATGAGTTCTCTAATTACTCTGTTTACTCTAATTAATTAATGCTCCTAAAAAAATAGGAGGATTAATAATACTTACTTCGATAATAGGTCAAGTCCCTGAAGTTTCTAGTTCTTCTCGATGAAGTTACTTAGTCTCTACCTCCTCTGCCCTCACGAACTCTGAATACTCTTCATCTGATCTCCCTTCTTCTTCTCCACTGTAGAAATGTTCGTCTTGTGCCAATGGCTCATAGCTTTGCTTAAGCAGGTTCACAAGAGGAACCTTTCTGAATGATCTCCCACTACACGTGTGTCCAGCCTCTACGTCACTGTCGCTGCCTGAATTCTTGAACATTAGCTTTAAAATCCAACTTCTTATTGTATTTTCAAGATATTCTTCTCGTGCAATAGCATCTTAATCTTCATCTTCAAAAAGTATAGGAACTTGCCTCTAGGTCCCTTAAATAAATACCTCTCTTCTTGACTATATGACTCTACTCTGTCAATAGAAAACTCAGTAATGTACCCTCCAATAGTGCTATCAAACTAGAGATCCATTGCTCTAAACACAATGTTATCAACTCTCTTGAATTTCTTAATCAATGTCGCTATCCAAACCACAGGTGGTCTAGATCTCATCTCAAACTAAGTGTCTGCTAATGTGGCTAGCCACTTGTACATTTCCTTATGGACTCCAAAGAAAATCTCATGTATGTCAGTAAAGATGTACCTTCCCAACTAGTCTTCTGTACTAATAATAGGGTTCTTGTTCTAAGCTTCGACGAAGTCCCTTTCTTTCTCTTCTATCCACTTTTGAATCTCTGTCATTGATGGAAACCACCTTGACATTCCCTCAAGAAGATTCTGGTCCCAAAAATGGAACCATTTGTTGGCACAGGGGCAGAACCATGGTTCAACTCTAACAGGGCACCAAAAAACCCTAACTATTGGCCCTTTCGGCAACACCTGCGAAGTAGATGAAGTCTCACCCAAAGTAGCAATAGGGGGGGTTGTAGGATATAGGTGTCTACAACCAATGGAAGTGAAAAATGATTCCAGACTAACAACGCACTATAGCCTATATATTCTTAACCATATTAATTCTATCTTCTCAAAGTTAGTTATATCTCATTATATTCAATAGGAACTATAACAATGCATAACAGTAAAACAGATAGAAAATAGCACATCATCAACCATAAAGAAAAACAATATTTACGTGGTTCACCCTCTCCCTAGGGCTATGGCTACATAACTATGTTTCTTAATATAATAGGTGAAAGCATGCAGTTCTATCTGCGCACTTAGTTGCATATATTTCTCTCTCTTCCTCTCTATTTCCCTTCTTTGCGCACCTAGTTGCAAGGTTGATCTTTACACCTAGATGAAGATCCACAGTACAAGACTGCTCTACCAAAAAATACACCTATCTCTCAATATTTCGATCACAACAAAAACCAACAACCCTCTCAACTCTTCTAGATCTATTTTTATACATTTCATGACTCTTAGGCACCCCTAGACCGAAGTCCAGGTGCAAAAACCCTAGTTATCAAAACCCTAGGTACCAAATATCTCACATTTTTAGGACTTCATTGACTTGTTCTTCCTTATTCTATGTGAGGTGCTCCAAAGCACCCATTGATGTATTCTTCTTCTTGTTGACATGTCCATGATCCATACTCCTTGTTTCTTTGTCTTCGTAGATCTTCTCTTCCAACGGCTTGCTTTCCTTTACTTTGATCCTTCTTTTCTTCTTCTCTAACCACTTCAAGCCTTCCTCGATTTGTGTGCCTCCCGCACACTTCATTCTTTTATCTTTATTCTTCCTTAATATTTTCTTTATTCCTTGATACATGACCAAGGGCCAACACTTCCCCTACCATAACTCTTCCTTAAATTGATCTCCCAACCTGAATTGTCCTATTTATGGTGCTTCCTCATGTACATCTAAGACATATAAGATAAGCATTCAAAATAATTCACTTTGGAGTATAAATTACTCCGAGTCTCTAGCGAAGATACTCAAAGGATTCTCTTGGAAGCAGTTTTGTAAAGATGTCTACCACTTGTTCTTTTATGCCCACATATTCAACTCTAATGTTCTTCTATACAAAATGTTCCCGTAGAAAGTGATACTTTATTGGAATGAGCTTCGTCTTGGAGTGCATCACCAGGTTATTTGAGATACTGATGGTGCTTACATTATCACAATATATTGGAATTGGATCATCATACTCAACCTGCATATCTGTCAAAGTTTGTTTCATCCATAGAACCCGTGTACAATATACTCTGCCTTGGTTGTAAATAAGGATATTGATGATTGTTTCTTTCTTAGCGATGATACTAAACACTCACCCAAGTAGAACATTGCTACACTGGTGCTTCATCATTCATCAATGCAACCTGCCCAATATACATTTGTGTAGGCAATAAGTGATAGATCCTTTCCTTTCATATGCCATAATCCAAACTCTTTTGTTCCTTTGAGATATCTAAAAATCCTTTTCACTGCTAATACATGTGATTCCTTTGGGGCTTATTGAAATCGTGCCAAATGTCCAACTGCTTCCATTACATCTGGTCTGGATGTTGTCACATATAGTAAGATACCAATCATTCACATGTATTTCCTCTAGTTTATAGACTTTGAATCATCATATTTTCTCAACTTGCAATTGGTTTTCATAGGAGTGGTAACTAGTTTGCAATCTTCCATTTTGAACCTCTTTAGCATTTCTCTGATATACTTAGTTTGAGAAATAAAAATTCCTTGGTTTCTTTGGCATATCTGAAGACCCATATAGAAGGATAGTTCTCCAAGTAATGACATTTCAAATTCATTATGCATATCCTTTGCAAATTTCTATCTTAACCTGTCATTAATACTTCCAAAAAAAATATCATCAACATAAATTTCAATTAATAAAATACTACCTTGAGTTACCTTGATGTAGAGGTTGTTGTATGCGTTTCCTTTTCATAGTTCATAGGGATTTTTTTCATTGTTTTTTCTGAGTATTACTCTGTTTTGAATGTGAAATATTGTATGCACTACATGTGTCCAAAAAATATCTTTCAATTTGGAATCCATTAGCATTTTTCAAGCCATTTCCTATGTAATTATCATCCATTATGATAATGTTTCATTGTCTCTGAATCACTCTCTAAACCAATCTATGAATCCATGCTCTCATCCATTGCCATATATCTGCCCAAACCTACTATGTATTCTTATGAATCCAAATCTGTCCATACTCTCCAAGACTCTACTTTCTCAATTGTCCATAATGTTGACCCATTTATCACTATACTATCATGAAGTCTTGATTAATCTATCAAACTATACTTATGCTAATTGACTACTCTGGATCTGTCTTCTCAAACTCTACAAGTTGCTCAAAGGATGGTTCTTTGGTCTGTCACAGCTATCACATAGACTCCTCTTATCTAATATTCATATTACCTGGGAGTCTCTAAGCCGGATGGATCAAAACAATTCCTTCTCTAATGTGTATTCATCATCATCTTAATTGGTAGATTCATCATCTCTTTGAGCTCTGACTTATTTCTTTTTCTCTATGGATTCATCTTTCACTACAATACCTGAAAGTAAAATTTCTTAAACTTGTTCCTTATTTACTTGTCCTTATTTTCTTTCATTTATTTTCCAAACCTTTCTATATCTAACATTCTTCTTTTTCTCTATAGATTTTTCTTCATCTCATTTTATTGCCAATCTTGCGATCTTTGGGACCTAGTCTTTGTTCACATGTTCTTCTTGTTTTCTTATCCATACTTTCTTATATCTGATATCATTATTCTCTTTCATGGAAGTATCGATCATGCTTCTACAATCATGAGATATGTGTCCACAATTATGGCATTCAATGTTACGTGGGGCCAGATAGGCATTTCTTGCTTGAACATTTCTTTTATAATCCCTACAATCTGCAACCTTATGTCCAAAGTTAGTACAGTAAAAACAATGACCATAAAAGAAATTTACATACCTGGGAGTGTGTTGGTGTTAGGGTATGAACGATTTATTCACCCTTTTCCTACATTAATTTATCAATCTGGGTGCATATCCTTTCAAGGCAACACACAAGGTATATGCAGGGGCAAGAGTACAATTTGTTCTGGCCAAGGGTTTACAATTTAAGATTCAAAACATTACTGTCAACTGGATTAACTACAACTTCTGAAAGGTACTCATAAGAATCATACGCTGTAACAGCAAGCATAAGCTAAGAAATAACGTACTGTAACAGCAAGCATAAACTGCTAAATAACACACTGTAATAGCAATCATAAAACTGATAAATAACACACACACATAGGAAGATGCAGCACCTGATCAGAAGAGCGGGCCCAACTCTCTGATCAGGGCTGCACTAGTTACAACAAAGATGAAGACAACAAAATAGGTAATGCTTTATAAATCTGAAAAAGGTTATTACAATCTCAATGGGGACATCCCCAGTTATAGGAATAAACTGTCTTTTATACATCAAAATGGGGAACAACCTCTCTCGCCAAAACATGGTAACCGTACCCTTAAAAATATACATTAGTTGGAGCGGCACCAGTACTAGATAGACAAGATCAATGAAATGCCCAAGATGGTTCAGGGATCTGTGACTCCAGCTGTGCGACCTCCTTTGTCTTAGTCGTTGCTATTCTCAAAACAGCTAAACAACAGATCTGTCGCAGGATGTTGAGGCCTTGATTCATATTCTCCAAAAGCTATAGTCAAACATTGTTTTAGTGTTGTGAATAGGCAAAACTCCATGACTTCACTTCATTAATAAAATATTCCAATAGACAAGTTAGGGGTGATTAACTCACGGATTTAGCACAGTAAACATAGGTAAATAAGTGTAAAAAGGTCAAAAAGGTAATGGAAGTGTAGCAGAAAGATAGCCCAATTTGGTGCCTAGCATCTCCCCCCAACTAGCCTTCTGCATGCCCTCATGCAGTTCATCGCTTCTGCAGGTCTGGATTTCACTGATTGTTGGATTCCTAAATATGGGCGAGATCATATTCTTTGGCCATCTCTGTTCCTGGAACTTTAAAACCATCTGAGAGGTGGACGTCTTCCCACCAATCTTCTAGAATGATATATGCTGGAGTGTAATCATCTACTGGAAACCAAATAGTGGGAAACTGAAACTGGAGTCCCATCCATCGAACCCTTCTTGTTCGGACACATGCCACATATCTGGGCACTTTAGGGAGCACCCGTGCAAACTTTGGTGCCCCAAAAGGTTCCCTGTTCCCGACAGTTGTAGGTGTCATCATCCACCTTTTCTAATAGAAATCAAGGGCTTCTTCATGAAATGTGACTATTTGCTTAATGCAAAGATCAAGGCACCAATTTTGTGTCCTCAACATTCTGTCTCTATTTGCCTCAATTCCTAAAAAGGTGTTGTGTTTATTGAACATGGCGACTGCCCTTTCGGGTTCTCCTCTTACCATAAATGACTTTGTAACCTGATTAGATTCAAATGTGTTAAAAGCCTTCTGCCAGTTGATCTAGTTGAAAGTGTAAGAGGTGAGGGCGCTTAAATGAATGTCTCCCACATATGGGACCGGATTGAAATCTTTGTCCAGGCGTAGTAGATATCCATGCAGGTAAAATTCACACATCAAATGTTGAGTTGGCACATCGTGGTGCCTCATTATTCAGAGGAATTGTACACCATTTTCTATATTATAACTAATCTCATTTTTGATGATCTCCATGCAGAATAGAAGAAAACACTCATGAAAAAACAAAGAATAACTAGAAGCAGGGGGGCGACATGCCATCACCTCTTGCGCCAAACTAAACATCTACTCTTTATCCATTTTCAGTTCTGCCACTTGCTTTTCTAGCTGCTCCATCTTGAGCTACTACTTCACATGCCTTAATATCATGATGTATATACACTCCACATATTCAAAAATAGTTGTGGAGGCTCGCTCCTGCGTTATTCTAATTTAGTTTTTATACTAAGTCGTAGTAGATTTCCAAGTCTGCACTTTGACTATTAAGGCATGCTCACGGTCTTCAAACAATCGCTCGACTGGGTCTGTTTGAGTAGCAACAGAGGTTATGGCTGCCTGGTCCATCTAAGTTTCTGTTTCTACTCCTATGGTCTTGGGCTTTCTATCTTTCTACTTGTATTTCTTCATCTACTCCTGCAATTTCTGTACATGTTTCCTTAGTTTCCTGACCTCCATCTTAAGCCATGTTGTCTCCTTCAATTGCAGCTGGTGTTTTTTCTTGGCTAGGAGTCTTACGACCTTCTCGCCTAACTCTTCCATTGGCTCATTCATCGGTCCCTCCTCTTCGCCTACAACCAATTCCTCTTGTTGTAGGCTCACCGTGACCAGTGGTGTCCCTACGATATGCTCTCCTGCTGGTGTATCTGTTTGAGTATTGTCCACCTCGCACAATTGTGTCTTTTGTGATAGAATTGGAGGAATGATAGGATCTTCTTCTAAACGTTGAAGGGAATGAGTTCACCTTTCTCCTTTTGGAATAAATGAGAAAAAGGAGAATTGGCAGGGATCTTGAATATTTGGTTCTGAGGTCGACGTTGGTTCTTGTGGTTCAACACCAACCTCATGCTCTAGTTCTCCCAACACTTATTCCATGGGATCTATGGTCGGGGTGGTCACGACCTCTTCTTCATTATGGTTATCCTCCTCCATTGATTCCATGGTGACAAGAGGTTCTTGTGGGGTACCCTCGGTCGCAATATTGATCAATTCACCCGCTCCTATCTGATATGACCCTACTTCTATGGTTGTCATGCTATCAAATTGTTCTGCTAATTCCACAGGCGAGACTGATTCTTGTGGGGCAGCCTCGGTCGTGGTACTATTGGGCCTTTCTATGTCAACTTCCGCATCTTCCATTGATTCCATGTTTTCGACTTGCTCTTGGGGAGAAACCTCTTCTTCGAATGCTTCAGCTTCCATTTCCATCTCTTCCGGTTCCTCCTGGTCAACATAGTCATCTTCACTTGCATTTTCCTCCTCCGTGGCTTCTGGTTCATTTTCCTTGGAAGCCAAAGCGGCTGCTACTTCTTCCCCTGTGGAGTCCTAAAATAGTTCCCACATGATCGGGATTTGTTTGATGGCATTCATTACTAACAGCTGAACCAGCCCATGGTGGGTGATGGTCACCAATACCTATCGCGACTCCTGAGCCGAATGTGCCATTAGGTGAAGGCTTCTCAATAAGAAATAAGGCACATTTAGTGAGAAAGCGTCTGCTTAGGGAAATCACAGGTGATTTATTATTCGAAGATGGTATTTGAATATGGTGGAGTATCTTCCTTCGCAAGTCATATATCTCATGACGAATTCTGCTACCTCCTTCCATGGATGCGACAGCGAATTTTGGTCATATCCTCGACCCTTCTGCACAATGCTTTCTCCTGCCCGTAAAAAGGCTTTGAGAAACTATGGAAGGACAGACCTTATTGAAAACCATCACTGTCCATTTTGAGGGAGTCCACTGACTTCTACGATGGATTCCTCTCTCACATGAATTTCAATTCCACGAACCCGAGAGCTTCCTTCTCTCAAGTTGAGTGCGAATTTCATCATGATTTCTTCGTTTGACCCTTTCAATCTGTCAAAGTTAACATTTCGGCCTACGTTCTCAAAGACCTGCCATACCTCCTAATTGTTCTGAACTCTCATTGTATCTTTAGGTTCATGCCGCACAGATCATCCACCCATTGCTCTAGAGGCGGAGTCAGCACGACGAATAAATTTAGCTGGTAGGGGAAAATGACAGGGCTCCAAACCGTTGACAACTGAAATAACGTCATATTGATTTTGGGGGTAGTGGATGAAATAGTGCTAGTATGTCTGGAAATGATGACAGATTGTGGTGGTACTGTCATAAATTTAATGCAGTGTGTTGGGGAGGTGACTGATTATAGCTCTACGTGCATGAGTACGCATTTGACATATCAAGTTATGATTACGGAATATCAAAATCATTAGATTTTGTTTGATGAGGATCATGTGTCATAAACGTTTTTCATGGTATGCCATCATTTTTTATGATGGTTCCCCCCCAAACTTAATTATGTCCATCCACGACACGTTATGATGTCTTTTCGGAATATTTTAATTAAATCCATAAAAGTCAATGGAGACATACCTGGGGACCTACCTTATGGTGGGGTAGCATCAAAAGGTCTGATGGAGTAACGGCAATAGGATGTGATGGTAGCAAGGAGTAACAACAATAGTGAGTAGCAACAATGACAGAAGAACCATGATGACAGAGTAGCGGAGTAACAACAGCGACAGAGTAACGACACCGGCATAGTAACGATAGTTGCGGAGTAACAGCACTGGCGAAGTAACGACAGTTGTGGAGTAACAACACTGACGGACTAACGGCAGTTGCAGAGTAACAACACTTCGAGAAGTAATCAGTGCACACCAGTGGAGTAACAACAATGTCTTTATAGAAATACTAGTGGAGTAACAGCACCAAGTGTTACATTTCTCCTCGTCATATTCATTTGTTATCCCTGCAATAATACAAACAAGTAAAAAAGTTATTTTTATTTATTTTTATTATATATATATATATATATATATATATATATATTATTTTTTTTTTTTCAAGGCAGAGTGAGAGTGTCCTTCATTCCAACAATCATTAAATCAGATGAGTCAGAGAGGTGTTTGACAAAGGCATTTCTAGAGGCTGGATGGTTGTATAGTTTTAGACGATGTCCGTTTACTAAGAACGAGGTATGATTCTCGTCTATTGTAATTAATATAATAGTTCCATTATCGAACACTACGTCCACTTGGTATGGCCCCATCTAGCAAGTGCAAAGCTTGCCTTTGAAATCCTTAAATCAGGAATCGTAAAGTAATGCCCAATATCCTAGATGAAACACCTTACTTTTGATAAATTTATCATGCCACTTCATTCTCTGCTATTGAACAACAGTGGTCTTCTAGACAGCTACTAACCAAATCTCGTCTAACTCATTCAGCTATTGCAGTAGGTGTTTCTATGCTTCTAATGGGTCTATGCCTACTTCTAGAGCTGTCCTTAGTGTACTGATCTCAAATTCCCCTGGAAACAAGGGGACTTTCCCATAGACTAATTCAAATGGTGAAAACCTAGTTGTGTTTCACCATGTTGTTCTGTATGCCCATAAAGCTTCTGGAAGTTTTTGTGCCTAGTCCCGACGATGACTTGCTACTGTCTTTGTCAAGATATTTTCCAATACCTTGTTTGTGCTTTCTACTTACCCGTTCACGTGGGGGTAATAGGGGGTTGTCACTCTATGCTTGACTCCATATTTCTGCATTATCTTTCCTATCATGTGAGATGTGAACTGTGATCCTCCATCCGACACAATTTCCCTTGGAGTACCATATCAGGAAAAAAAAAATTCAAAAAGAAAGTCTACCACTATTTGTTCTGTTGCTCTTGTGACCGCTTTGGCTTCCACCCATTTAGTTACACAATCAGTGCAGACCAGGATGTAATCTTTCTTATGAGAAGGTGGGTTGAAGGGTCCAACAAAATCAATGGCCCATTTCTCAAATGGTTCAAGGACTATCTGGGGTTGTAGAGGCATTTCATCTGCTTTCCCAGGTTTTCCCATCCATTGGCAGCTATCACACCTTCGGACATAGTCTCAGGCATCACGAAATATGGAGGGCTAGTAATATCCCATTTGTAGCACTTTGTGACCTGTTCTTTTATCTGCAAAATGTAGTCCATAGGGTCCATCATGTGCAACCTTCAGTATCTCATAGATACTATCTTCTGCCACACACCGCTGAATCTGTTAGTCAACCCCTGTATGAAAGAGATATCCTACCATCCATGAATATTAGGTACTCTGGTGAATAATATTCCTTTGCTCTTTATATGACAGATGTCGAGGTACCTTCCCTGATGCAAGATAATTAGCAATATCCACATACCACGGAGTGTTAGCAAATACTGCAAAAAGATGTTCATCTGGAAAATTATCTTCAATTGGTGTATCCTTACCCTCATGTTCTATCCTAGATAAGAAATCTGCAACCACATTATCCTTCCCTGGTTTATCTACTATCATGATATCAAATTCCTATAGTAGCAAGAGCCATCTTGTGATACGACCAGGGGTAACAGGTTTATTCATTAAATACCTGATAGCTGCATGATCAGTATGCACAAAGGTAGGATACCTAGTAATGTAGTGCCAAAATTTGTTGATGGCGTAAATGAAAGCAAGGAATTCTTTCTCAGTCACTGTGTAGTTTAATTCAGCTGGAGCCAAATTCTTACTAACATAGTAAACTGTGTATGGTATTTTGTCTACTTGTTGTCCTAATACTGCACCAACCACTATTTGGGAAGCATCTGTATGAATATGGAAAGGTAATGCCCAGTCTGGCCCTCTAAGGATTGGAGCGCTACAGAGAAATTCCTTAATTCTCATAAAGGTTGCATCACAGTCTTCTGTCCACACAAAATCTGAATCTTTTGTTAGCAATTGAAAAAGTTGATGTGATACTTTAGCAAAATTTTCTATAAAAATCCTATAATAGCTAGCACAACCAATAAAACTGTGCACCTGCGTGGGCATTTTGGGTGTCTAGAAATGATGAATTACCTTTTTCTTTGTTGGGTCCATATGAATTCCTTTAGCTAAGAGCAAATTTCCCAGAACAATTCCTTCTTCCATCATCATATGACATTTTTCCGTACTCAACGAGACACACGCTTGTATACACCTTTCGAGAACTTTTTCTAAATTTTTCATCCCTTCAAGAAATGAATCCCCATATAGAGTAAAGTCATCCATGTATATTTCAACACTGTTATCTATCAAATCAGAGAAGATTCCCAAAATTGCCCTCTGGAATGTTGCAGGAGCATTACAGAGGCCAAAAGGAAGGACCCGATATGAGAATGTTCCCTAGGGGCATGTGAAAGTGGTTTTATCCTGATCTTCAGGAGGTATCTGAATTTGGTTATACCCACTAAACCCATCTAGGAAGGAAAAAAACTTCTTTCCAACCAATGTGTCTAGAACTTGATCAATAAATGGCAAAGGGAAATGATCTTTCTGCGTTGCCTTATTTAATTCTCGATAATCCATGCATATTTTCCATTTACCAATTTTCTTAGGGACCATTACTAATGGAGAGACCCATTGGCTATCTGAGATGGGGTAAATAAAACCTACATCTAGTAATTTCTGAAGTTCTTCTTTCATGATATTCTTCAGTGCGGGGTTCATCCTTCTCTGAGGTTGTCTCACAAGATGACAATCCTCCTTAATATATAAATGATGGGTGCATGAATTAGCAGGGATCCCCTTCATATCCGTATAATCCCAAGTGAAGGCCTCTTTGCGTTTCTGAAGGACATCCACAAGTTGCTTCTTCTAAGGTTATAATAGGGCTGGATTAATATTCAGGGTTTTTCCTGGTTCTAGTTCTACTGGAACACTTTCACTGGGTGCATCAATAGGTAGATGCTCTACTCCTTCTGCTGTTTCAATTGTTTTATGAGTCTCACAACTCAAGACAGATTCTAGGAATTGTTGATTTGTTTCAGAAACGGAGCAAGGGGTGTTCATAAAAGTGGTAATCACATCATCTTCTGATTTTGTTTTCAATTGAAGGGCTAGTTCAATAGTGAGAATTGGCCTCAATTCCTCATTTTCTGTTTCAGACTCTTCCCCAGGTAAACTTTTCTTGCTCCCTGCTGGTTTTATGGATGGGTTTGGTTTTGTAGGTGGGTATAACACTAAGTTCTTAATGTTATGCCCATTGGAAATAACCATGTGCCCTGATCAACACCCAATGTAAGCATTTGCAATAGCCAGCCATGGTCTACCCAAGATCAAAGGATGGCCGCCCACCGAAGATTGCACTTGTAAGACCAGAAAATCTATGGGATAGTGCCATGAATATACTGAAATTGTTACATCTTCCAACTTTCCTATAGGTTTGACTGTGGATCGGTCTGTCAATTCCAATACTGTAGGTGTATGTTTCAAGTTACGAAGACCTAATGTATGCATGGTTTCAGTGGTGATGATGTTGATGGCAGCACCCAGGTCTACCAGCACATTCACAATCTATACCCCATTAATTTGTACTATCAGAATTAGGTTCCCCAGATCTCCATACTCTTCAGGAATTGACTTTCCCTTCATGAAATCTAATAATTTTCCCATAACATGAATGGTAAGAGGGTCTTTGGATTTCTTTGAACAATATTCACTAAGAGTCTTTGCATATATTGGCACATCCTTCATTGCTTGTAACAAGGAAATTTTAACAAACAAATTCTGCAGTTCTCCTAATAAATCAAATTCAGCTTGAGGGCTTGATTTACTCAAAGTTAGTCTCTCTCGGTAAGGTGGTTAGATTGATGTTGTTTTACAGGAGATGCCTGATTTCTATTAGTCTTTTTTGGCTCTTTACTAATTGGTTCTGATTCCTTACCTTCATTGTCGATTCATTCCATGGTAACTGAAGGGGGTTGAGCATCAACTGTCTTCCCTGATCATAGATTCATTTCATACAACTCCGCAGTGGAAATGCTATATGAAGGTAGGTTAAGAATGTCAGTTTGATCAACTCCCCTACTATTAGTATTTTGATCAGGTTGGATTGGGAGCTGAGGGTGGGTAGGTTGGTTACCTGGAGGCACATTAGAGGGCATTTGGAGTTTCTGTTGTGGCATCAATTGAGGAAACTTCCCAGGAGGGGATCCTTGCCAAGTTGGAGCCCATGAGGAGCTTGAATTGGTTTGAGGGTTCCACTACTGCCATGGTGGAAACTGGTATTGTGGCCACATGGGAGGATAGGGCGTGGACTGAGGATTCATATTAGAATTATTGAAATACTGAGATGGATATGAGTACATACCTTGATTTCCCATTGGTGGTCAAGGTTGCCATGGCTTTCTAGACCCCATGAGGTACAGTTGCTCCATGTCTTTCCCCATTCCTTGAAATATTTCTTTCATGCCTGGCAGGGAGGGGCATGAGCTTATTTCATGATTTAGCTTGTAGATTGCACATTCCTCTATGGATTTTAATGGACATTCCCTCTATGGATGCTTATTTCTACACGTCGGGCAGAATATTGCCATAGTCCTGTCCAATTCCAGCTGCTTCTGCTTCACTTGCAATGTATCCATCTGTGCTGACAAGGTTCTGAGGATATCTGTCCTCAGATTGTCTAGCAGGTTTCCAATTTCTGCTTTCGTAACACCTCTGCCAGGCCCTTTTTCTAAGAGAATTCCTTGTTTGTTTCTTGCAAGTCCTCTTGAGCACTGAATGCATAACTCACAGATACCTTTGAAGCTTTCCTTAGAGATGTCTCCTTTTCCCACAATGTTCAATAATTCCATTGAATCCTCATGGAAAGATCGGAGGAGGATAATTTTTAGAATTTCCTTAGCTAGGTTAGAGTGACTCGACCTCTGTAAGGTGTACTTGAATCGTTCCACACAATCCTCCAAACTCTTGTCTTCTTTTTGTGCGAACTTGAAAAGTTCTTCCTTAATGTTCTAGGATTTACAATAATCCTGGTATTTTTCCAGAATAGTTGTCTACATATCATCCCATGTGGAAATAGTTCTTCCTCTAAGGCCCATGAACCATCGTAGAGCTGCCCCTTTTAGTGTAGAAGGAAAAAATTTTAACTTTTGGGCTTTCGTCGTGTAGTCATACCCTCAGCATACTATGTCAAATTCAAATAGAAATGTGTTGGGATATTTTGAAACAAGCCCATGAAATTTTGGTAAGGCTGCTAATGGAATAGGCTTAGTGGGTGCACCAACTCCCAGGTTTCCAACTGGAAAATCGATAGTGGAGGTTGTGGGAGCCATAAATATCTTCCAATAATCACTGGGTATTTCACCAGACTCTGTAGGGGATGGTTGAGGCTTCCTTACCCCTTTGATCCGATTTGCTTTAGCAGCATTTCCCCGGTCCATCCGAGTTGCTTTAGCAGCACTTCCCTGGTCCCTTAGTGATGCAAATGCTCCTTCGATCCCTTATTCTTTGTTTCGATGACTTGATCCCTCTGCTACAACCTTCTCTCTCCTACTAGAGTGGTCTGACTTTGTCGGGGCTCTGCTTGCGACCTCTTCCCCCTCTGCTGTCAGCATAAGATTTCCTTGTTCAGGTATGCCTCTAGATGTTTCTTCAACTGCTAGAGCGACCTGTTGTATTATGTCACCCAAGAATGATGTAGACAGTGCTGGTTGATCTACTAATTGTCCCTCAGACTTTACTCTTCATGCCCTTGGTCTCACGACTGCACAAGATGATGTTTCTGATTCATCCTTTTCTATAATCTGCTGGATGAAGGTCTTTCTTCCCAAATCTAGTCCTCCCTTCTTTGGGGCTTTCCCTATGCCCCCATTATTCGGTTCTTTGTTCATACAAGTGAGGGTTTTGGCATGAACCTAAAATTATTTAGTCTTGAAGTAAGGTGTCAAAGGACTATTCCTTCCCCAAGACAAAAGATCTTATGAAAAAGAAAGGCAGCTAAAAAAAAACAAGAATCTACCATTATTCAATTATTTATTCATATAAGTGAGGGTTTTGGAAAGAACCTAAAATTCTTTAGTCTTGAAGTAAGGTGTCAAGGATTATTCCTTCCCCAAGACAAAAGATCTTATGAAAAAGAAAGGTAGCTAAAAAAAAACAAGAATCTAAGGTTCAGGGCCTAGAGCAGGGCATCAAAGGACTCTTTCCTCCCCTGGACAAGAACAAAACACACCACAGGAAAGTCCTAATACCTTTCAAACCTAAAGAAGGGCATCAAAAGACTCCTCCCTCCCCAGGGTAAAATCTAGGGTTTCAATAAAAACACAAGGGTTTGAAATAAATAAATCTTAACTCAGGATTTGGAGCATGGCATCAAAAGACTCCTCCCTCCCCAGGACAAGAGATTGAAAAAAAAAAAGGAAAAAGCAAAAATAAAAACAAGCAGAAAGATCGCCTACGCTTAGGACCTGAAGCAGAGTGAGAAAACTCGTTCTCTCCCTAGGATGAGAGATTGACCCTCTGGTTGGTCTGGATCATTGTCTTGCACCTTGTTAGCCTCCCCGGCAATGGCACCAAAATGTTTGTGTCAGGGTATGAACGATTTATTCACCCTTTTCCTACATTAATTTATCAATCCGGGTGTGTATCCTTTCAAGAAAACGTGCAAGGTATATGCAGGGGCAAGAGTACAATTTGTTCTGGCCAAGGGTTTACAATTTAAGATTCAAAACATTACTATCAACTTGATTAACTACAACTTCTGAAAGGTACTCATAAGAATCATATGCTGTAACAGTAAGCATAAGCTAAGAAATAATGTACTGTAACAGCAAGCATAAACTTCTAAATAACACACTGTAACAACAATCATAAAACTGATAAATAACACACACATAGGAAGACGCAGCACCTGATCAAAAGAGCGGGCCCAACTCTCTGATCAGGGTTGCACTAGTTACAGCAAAGATGAAGACAACAAAATAGTTAATGCTTTATAAATTTGAAAAAGGTTATTACAATCTCAATGGGGACATCCCCAGTTACAGGAATAAACTGTCTTTTATACATCAAAAGGGGGAACAACCTCTTTCCCCAAAACATGGTAACCGTACCCTTAAAAGTATACATTAGTTGGAGCGGCACCAGTACTAGATAAACAAGATCAACGAAATGCCCAAGATGGTTCAGGGATCTGTGACTCCAGTTGTGCAACCTCCTTTGGCTTGGTCGTTGTTGATCTCAAAACAAATGAACAACAGATCTACCGCGGGATGCTGAGGCCTTGATTCCTGTTCTCCAAAAGCTGTGGTCAAACATCATTTTAGTGCTGCAAATAGGCAAAAATCCGTGACTTCACTTCATTAATAAAATATTCCAATAGAAAAGTTAGGGGTGATTACCTCACAAATTTAGCATAGTAAACATAGGTAAATAAGTGTAAAAAGTTCAAAAAGGTAATGGAAATGTAGCAGAAAGATAGCCCGATTTGGTGCCCAATAGAGTGAATGATCTTCTTTGTGGTGTAGTCCTTTTGAATTTCTTCCTTGAATGATCATGATCATGATTGAATCTTTTTTGTGGTTTGAACATGGATGGTCTTCTTGAAGATTTATCTACTAGTTTTCTTAGATTCAGGTTGACCATGATTCCTTCCTTTGAGTACTTATGCATAACTCTTTTTATTTTCTTCATTCTTCTTTTCTAGCAACATAGAGTCCCTCTCTTCATTCTCCACAACTGATGTGGATGTTTCTGTCTCTTCAACGTTCTTGTTGAGCTTGACGATTTTGACTCTTAGTGTGATAACTTCTTCTTCAATATTCTCAACCTCTTCTTATTTCTTCATTAACTGAGACTTCATGACCTATTCTATTCTCTTTGCTTCTTCAATTTCTATATTCAATGTAATTATTTATTCTTCTAGCCTTCTCTTTGCTTGACCAAACTCTTCCTCAAGCTGGTTTAAGTCATTGGTTATTTCCTTGAGATGATCCATCAATATCTTTTCTCTCTTTTCTGCTTCCTCCTTTTGTGATGCTATGTTGGCTTCTAAACATTTCTTTTGATATTCTAGAGTTTCTTCCATTCTTCTAGCCTCTTCTAGTTGAGCTCTTAAATTCTTGATGACCTGTGAATCCTTTTCAAAACCTTGAACACTTTCCTTTTTATTCATCAATTCTTTCTTGGATGACTTGTTGTCTTCTCTTTCTTTCTTTAGATATTTAATTGCACTGATCAATTTTTCTCTGTAATCAACTTCTTCTTCATAGTCTTCCTCTTATGAATCTATCTAACATGATGAGCATCTTTCTTCTTGTTCTATATCTACATCTTCTTTGGAATTTTATGAATCTGTGATGGGTGAAGAATATATGTCATGTAACTTATCCGAAATTTCTTTGGCTGATGAACATTTACCAACCTTTTCTCTTACCAGATTAGGTAATCCTTCCCAATTCAAATCCATTGTTATTTTATTATTCTTCTTCAATTCCTTCTTGGCTACAGTCTTTGCCCTTTTTGAACTATCATATCCTGTAACAACTGATAGCCAAATATAATGTCCCTGTGCCTGTAAAAGTACTTTCGTCCTTCTGCTCCACATCTCATACTTCAAACCATTCTAACCATTAAACATTGGTACTCCATTCTCAGAATAATCCATGATATCCTTCCAATGGTTAAATTGTTTCGTTAAGGAACCCGCTATGATACCAATTGTTGGATTACTAAGAGGGGGGGTGAATCAATAATAGGGAAATCTAATCCTTTTTAATCATATAATGCAAGTGTTATATCAATGTATCATTATCATCCAATATTTACAGAGTAAATAAACAATGAACAAATGAAAAATCATACACATACACAATACACCAGTGTTTTTACGTGGAAATGCAAAGCGGGAGAAAACCACAGAATTCTTTTTCTTATATGTCTTGAAGAATTATATTCACTAGAAGCACCAAATTCCTTTCTTTTCCAGCTGCAACTGGAAGGAGGCTCCAACCCCCTATTTTCTCAGGCTAGAAACTGAGGGAAGCTCCAACTTCCCAATTATCTAGCTACAACCAGAATCAGGCTACAACCCCATATGTTCTCCAGCTACAACCAGAAGGTGGCTACAACCACCTGTCCTTTCCCCATCCAACCACACTAACATATAAGTAGAATGATGGAACCACTATCATAGTATCACTGTGAGATATACTGCTGTAAAACTGTACCAATCAACCTGCACCAAACAACCTGTACCAATAACCTGAATGATGCATCAACCATGCTTCAAACTGTACCTCAACCTATAATCAACCTATATCATAAACAAGTGCATCAACCATGCACCAACCTGTACCAAACAACCTGTAATCAACATATACCATAAACAAGTGCATCAACCATGCACCCAATGTAAGCATCTGCAATAGCCAACCATGGTCTACCCAAGATCAAAGGATGGCCACCCACTAAATATTGCATCTGTAAGACCAGAAAATCTACGGGATAGTGCCACGAATCTACTGAAATTGTTACATCTTCCAACTTTCCTATAGGTTTGACTATGGATCGGTCTGCCAATTCCAATGTTGTAGGTGTATGTTTCAAGTTATGAAGACCTAATGTATGAATGGTTTTAGTGGTGATGGCAACACCCAGGTCTACTAGCACATTCAGAATCTGTACCCCATTAATCTGTATTGTCAAAATTGGGTTCCCCGGATCTCCTTACTTTTCAGGAATTGACTTTCCTGTCATGAAATCTGATCATTTTCCCATAACATGAATGGTAAGGGGGTATTTGGATTTCTTTGCAGATTTCTTTGAACAGTATTCCCTAAGAGTATTTTCATATATTGGCACATCCTTCATTGCTTGTAACAAGGGAATTTTAACAAATAAATTATGCAGTTCTCCTAATAAATCAAATTCAGCTTGAGGGCTTGATTTACTCAAAGTTAGTCTCTCTGGGTAAGGTGGTTCAGATTGATGTTGTTTTATAGAAGATGCCTGATTTCTATCAGTCTGTTTTGGCTCTTTACTAATTGGTTCCGATTCCTTAACTTCACTGTCAAGTTGTTCCATGGTAACTAGAGGGGGTTGCGCATCAACTGTCCGCCTTGATCATAGATTCATTTCATACAACTCTGCAGTGGAAATGCTATATGAAGGTAGGTTAAGAATGTCAGTTTGATGAAATCCCCTGCTATTAGGATTTAGATCAGGTTGGATTGGGATTTGAGGGTGGGCAAGTTGGTTATCTGGAGGCACATTAGAGGGCAGTTGGAGTTGCTGTTGTGGCATCAATTGAGAAAACTTCCCAGGAGGGGATCCTCGCCAAGTTGGAGCCCATGAGGAGCTTGAAATGGTTTGAGGGTTCCATTGCTGCCATGGTGGAAACTGGTATTGTGGGCACATGGGAGGATAGGGCATGGACTGAGGATTCATATTAGAATTATTGAATTATTGAGATGGATCTGAGTACATACCTTGATTACCCATTGGTGGTCGAGGTTTCCATGGCTTTCTAGACCCCATGAGGTACAGTTGCTCCATGTCTTTCCCCATTCCTTGAGATATTGCTTTCAGGCCTGGCAGGGAGGGGCATGAGCTTGTTTCATGATTTAGCTCGCAGATTGCACATTCCTCTATGGAGTTTAATGGACATTCCCTCTATGGATTCTTCTTTCTACATGTCGGGTAGAATATTGCCATAGTCTTATCCAATTCTAGCTGCTTCTGCTTTACTTGCAGTGTATCCATCGGTGCTGACAGGGTGCTAAGGATATCCGTCCTCAGATTGTCTAGCAGGTTTTCGATTTCTTCTTTCGTAACACCTCCGCCAGACCCTTTTACTGAGCGAATCCCTTGTCTATTTCTTGCAAGTCCTCTTTAGCACTGAATGCATAATTCACAAATACCTTCGAAGCTTTCCTTAGAGATGTCTCCTTTTCCCACAATGTTCAATAATTCCATTGAATCCTCACGGAAAGATCAGAGGAGGATAATTTTTAGAATTTCCTTATCCAGGTTAGAGTGACCCAACCTCTGTAAGGTGTACTTGAATCGTTCCACACAACTCCAAACTCTTGTCTTATTCTTGTGCGAACTTGAAAAGTTCTTCCTTAATGTTCTAGGATTTACAATAATCCTGGCATTTTTCCAGAACAGTTGTCCGCATATCATCCCATGTGGAAATAGTGCTTCCTCCAAGGCCCATGAACCATCGCAGAGCTGCCCCTTTTAGTGTAGAAGAAAAAAATTTTAACTTTTGGGCTTCCATCGTGTAGTCATACCCTCGACATACTATGTTGAATTCAAATAGAAATGTGTTGGGATCTTCTGAAACAAGCCCATGAAAGTTTGGTAAGGCTGCTAATGGAATAGGCTTAGTGGGTGCACCAACTCCCAGGTTTCCAAATGGAAACTCGATAGTGGAGGTTGTGGGAGCCATAAATATCTTCCAATAATTGTTGGGTATTTCACCAGACTTTGTAGGGGATGGCTTAGTCTTCCTTACCCCTTTGATCCGAGTTGCTTTAGTAGCACTTCCCCAGTCCATCCGAGTTGCTTTAGCAGCACTTCCCCGGTCCCTTGGTGATGAAAATGCTCCTTTGATCCCTTCTTCTGTGTTCCGATGACTTGATCCCTCTGCTACAACCTTCTCTCTCTTGCTAGAGTGGTCTGACTTTGTCGAGGCTCTACTTGTGACCTCTTCCCCCTCTGCTGTCAGCATAATATTTCCTTGTTCAGGTATGCCTCTAGATGTTTCTTCAACTGCTAGAGGGACCTCCTATATTATGTCACCCAAGAATGATGTAGACAACACTGGTTGATCTACTAATTGTCCTTGAGACTTTACTCTTCGTGCCCTTGGTCTCACGGCTACGTGAGATGATGTTTCTGATTCACTCTTTTCTATAATCTGCTGGATGAAGTTCTTTCTTCCCAAATCTAGTCCTTCCTTCTTTGGGGTTTTCCGTCTGCCCCCATTATTCGGTTCATTATTCATACAAGTGAGGGTTTTGGCATGAACCTACAATGCTTTAGTCTTGAAGTAAGGTGTCAAAGGACCATTCCTTCCCCAAGACAAAATATCTTATGAAAAAGTAAGGCAGCTAAAAAAAAACAAGAATCTAGGGTTCAGGGCCCAGAGCAGGGTGTCAAAGGAGTCTTCCCTCCCCTGGACAAGAACAAAACACACCATAGGAAATTCCTAATACCTTTCAAACCTGAAGCAGGGCGTCAAAAGACTCCTCCCTCCCTAGGGTAAAAGCTAGGGTTTCAATAAAAACACAAGGGTTTGAAAGAAATAAATCTTAACTCAGGATGTTGAGTAGGGCATCAAAAGAATCCTACCTCCCTAGGACAAGAGATTGAAAAAAAAAACGAAAAAGCAAAAATAAAAACAAGCAGAAAGATCACCTACGCTCAAGACCTGAAGTAGAGTGAGAAAACTCGTTCTCTCCCTAGGAGGAGAGATTGACCCTCTGGTTAGTCTAGATCATTGTCTTGCACCTTGTTAGCCTCCCCAACAATGGAACCAAAATGTTGGTGTCAGGGTATGAATGATTTATTCACCCTTTTCCTACAGTAATTTATCAATCCGGGTGCATATCCTTTCAAGGAAATGCACAAGGTATATGTAGGGGCAAGAGTACAATTTATTCTGGTCAAGGGTTTACAATTTAAGATTCAAAACATTACTGTCAAATGGATTAACTACAACTTCTGAAAGGTACTCATAAGAATCATACTCTATAATAGTAAGCATAAGCTAAGAAATAATGTACTGTAACAACAAGTGTAAACTGCTAAATAACACACTGTAACAGCAATCATAAAACTGATAAATAACACACACAGGAAGATGCAGCACCTGATAAAAAGAGTAGGCCCAACTCTTTGATCAAGGCTACACTGGTTATAGCAAATATGAAGACAACAAAATAGGTAATGCTTTATAAATCAGAAAAAGTTTATTACAATCTCAATGGGGACATCCCCAGTTACAGGAATAAACTGTCTTTTATACATCAAAAGGGGGAACAACCGCTTTCCCCAAAACTGTTGAACACACTGTGCTACTGAGAGGGGGGGGTGAATCAGTAGCATAGACAATTAATCCTTTTTAACTTTATCAACCTTATATCACCAATATCCAGATATCCATTCATTGACAATCATGTACTCTATATTCAGTTAGATTCAGATATTAAGACATACTGACAGAGAAGTTGTGTGGATTAAAGGATGT